>JAWPHD010003271.1:0-223668 GCA_037043455.1 Cyrtodaria siliqua | reverse complement strand
TGGTTGTGTTGTGTGTGGGTGGTTTTGGTTTTGTGGAGGTGTGTGGTATTATGTTTGAGGTGTTAGGTGTTGAGGGGTGGTTAAGGGAGATAGTTGTGTGGGTAGAAGGGGGTGTATTGGTGTAGGGTTTGTATTTGGTGTTTGTTTGTTTTTAGGGGTAGGTGTTGTGTTTTTTGGATGAGGGATGGTTGTTTTTGTGGTGGGGGTGGGGGGGGGAAGGGGTGGTAGGTGTGGTTGTGTGGAGGGAAGTGGAAATTTTAGTTTGTTGTTGTTTTGGGGGTTTTAATGTTGATTGGATTGGTTATTTGGGAGTATGATTGGGGTGTTAGTGGGATGGGAATGTGTTGGTTTTTGTTGTTTAAGGTATATATTGTTATTTATTTTAGGTTTATTGGGGGGGTTAGGTTTTTGGGGGGGGGGGATGGGTTGTGAAGGGTTATGTGTAGTATGTTATGTATTTAGATGTATATTAGTGGATGGTTGTTTGTTATTGGTAGATATGGGAGTATAAAGGTGATGTAGGGGGGGATGGGAATGGTGAGAGGGTTGTTGGTATATGGAATGTAGGGGGGGAGGTGGAGGTGGATGAGGGGGAAGGGGGGTTTGTGGGGGGGGAAGGGTTTTATTATTGATGTTGGTGGGAGGAGTTAGGGATGTGGGAGTGTGGTGTAGTATTGGTATTTGGGTATGTGGAAGAGTTGATGAGTTTGGATAGATATGATTGTGAGGGATAGGAGTGGGGGAAGAGAGTGTGAGGAGGTAGGTATTTAAGGGGTAGGGATGGGAGGGGGGGGGGGGTTTTGGATGGGGGGGGTGGTGAGGGGAAGATGTTGGTGTTTTGATTTTGGTGGAAGGGTTTGGGGTGGGGGTGGGGTGTGTTTTGGGGGTGTTGGTGGGGGAATAGGGGGGTAGTTAGAATTTGTTAGGGTAGGGAATATTGAAAATTTTTTGTGGGGGTGTTGGGTTTATTTAGGGTATGGGGTGATGGGGGAGGGGAGGGTTAGTGAGTTTAAAATTTGATAGGTATGATGGGAGATGTGGTTGAGTGTGTTTTTTTTTATGTTGAATTGGATTGAGTGAGAAGGGATGTTTGGTTTAGGGGTTTGGGTGTTTTGTTGAGGTGGTTGATTGGATGTTTAGATGATTTTTAGTGTTTTTTTTTTGTTTGGGGGGTGGGTGGTGAGGGTTTTGAGTTGATATATGGAGGGGGAAATGGATTTGTGGAAATGATAGAAGTTTGAGGATTATGAGAGTGATAGGAGGGGTTGAGGTGAGAGTGGGGTGGGTTTGGGAATGTTGGGGGGTAGATGTAGTGATGGGAGAGAGTGGTGGGAAAGGATTTTGGGTGGGGGGATTGGATTTTATTTGGGTTGATTATTTAGGTGGGGAGTGGGTATGGATGAATTGGGAGAATGAGTGGGGGGTGAGTGGGTGTTGTATGTGGATGGGGGGTGATATGGTTTGATGGTGTTTTAAGGATGTTGGGTGGTGTTTGTTTGGTGGTGAGTTATTGGATTAGAGTTGATGTATATGATAGTGAGTAGTATGGGTTTGGGATTTGGGGTGTTGTTTTGATTATGAGATAGTGGGGAGGGACATTGGGAAGGAGGGAGTTTTTTGGAATATTGAGGGTTATTAAGTGTATGTAGTTTGTATAGGTGTGGATGGTGGAGGTTTGGTAGGTTGTAGGTGGGGGGATAGTGTAGGATAGAAGGTTTGTAAAGGGTGGGGGTTTGGGAAGTTGTGGTGGTAGTGGGGTTTGGGGGGGATTGTGGTAGGGTGTGGGGGTGTGGGATGGAGGGTGTAGTTGAGTATGGGTGTAAGTGAGGTTGTTTATGTTTTTTGGAGGTTATGTTGGTGGTAGTTGTTGGATTTGGGTAGTGGGGGGGTTGGTGGTGAAGGTGTGGTGAGTTGGTGGTATTTGGTGTAGGTGTAATATATTAGGAATTGGAGTGTTGGGATGATTTAGGTTTGGTGTTTATAAGTGGGTGTGTATGGTTGGTGAGGGATAGGTTTTAATGTAGGTTATTATATGATTGTGGAGGAATGGATTGGTGGGGAGGGTTGTATTGTGTGAGGTTTAGTTATTATGAGGGGTTTTGGATGGGTGGGATAGGTGGGGATTGTGTTTGGGGGGGTTTTATATGGTGGTGGGATAGTAGGTGGTTGGGTGGGAATTTTGTTAGATTGTTTGGGGTGTGGATGGTGTTAGTTTTGGAGGGTTTTGTTTAGGAGGGGGGTAGTGGATATTGGGTGGGGGTAGGATGTGAAGGGAGTGAAGTTAATAGTGGATGGTTGTGGGGGGAGTGGGTGTTATGGTTTTAGGGGGTGGGGGGGGGGGGATAGGGGGGGGTGGATTTTGTTATATTTATAGTGTGGGGAGGTGTTATGTGTGTTGGGAGGGTAGTGTGGTTTAGTGTTGTTTTGTTGGTTGAGGGTTAGGTTATGTAGTTGGTTGTTGTATGGGGTGGGGATGGTAAGATGGGGGAGGTATAGTTAGGTATGGGTGGTGGGTTGGTGGGTTTGTTTGTTAGGTGTTGTGGGTGGTATGGGGGAGGGTTTTGGTTATATTTATAGGGTTTATGGGGTTTGTTGGATGTGATTTAGTGGAGGGTTTAGGGGAGGGTTGTGGTAGGTGTTTTTTATTTGGTTTGTTGGGGGTGTGGGGTGGTATGGTGGGGGATTTTGTTTTATTATAGGGTTTTGTAAGTGTTTATTGGTTGGTTATTGTGAGGGTATGTTGAGTAATGGAATGTTGTTATGGTTGTCGTGAGTGTTTGAGGTTAGTTATTGTGGTGTGAGGTAGTTGGTTTGGGGGGTAATTATGAGTGTTGATGGTGTTTGGGGGGGGATTGTTAGGGAGGTGGGGGTTGGTATTGAGGGGAGGTGTTTGTTAGATTTATTTGGGGAAGGGTGGGTTGTGTGAGTTAGGGTTAGGATGGTTAGATGGATATAGTGGGTTTGTGTGGTTGGGAAGAGGTTGAGTTATTAGTGGGGACAGGGAGTTTGGGTTGGGTGTGTTATGAGTATCTTAAGGGGTTGGGGGGTGTTTATGGGTAGGGTGATTTGTTAGATTTTTAGGGTTGGGGTGGTGTGATGGTTTGTGTTGGATTATTGTTAGAGTGTTTGTGGGAGAGGTATGGTTATTGTAGTGAGGTTGCTGTGACGTATGACGATGCTTAATATATTTTATTTGCATTACCTCTTATCTGACCACGACGGTCAGTATTTAAATTTTGTTGAAATAACGTGGTTAGGTTATTACAGTGTTCTTTCAAAATATCCCAAACACGTTATTTCAGGTCCTCTATTATTCCATAGCTTTTCATGGTTGGCCTGGCAGTTATTTTCGGGAGCAATATATCTTACCAGAGTACGTCTGTTGTGCTCTACTTGCTGTCCGTTATATTTGGATGTGTGTATGGTCGTGAATACACAGGCAATTGTAAACGTGTCAAATGTTATTGACTCTTTTTGTATCTTTTCTTTTTACTTATAAATGTGTTTTAAAATTGTAATTGACTTTTTTGTACTATTTTACTGTTGAGGACCTTAGGCAAGATTGGACTTTTCAACTGAGTTTCCTCGTTAATAACTTCATTATTATTATTATTATTATTATTATTATAATTATTATTATTATTATTATTATCGTTATCGTTATCGTAATTATTATTATTATTATTATCGTTATCGTTATCGTTATTCTTCTCTTTCTTCTAATTATTATTATCGTTATCGTTATCGTTATCGTTATTATTATTATTATTATTATTATTATTATTATTATTGACCACGCTGCGGCACGCCAGCCATCACTTTTAATAAGCACATATACGTATGGAAAGCCATGACTGTCGTATGATGTTGCCGATTAATATATGTAGTTCCATTCCCTTTATATGTGTTAGATCTTTCATTATATGCAGTGTATTTTTAATTATATGTGGTAAATAACTCTTTACATGCAGTAGAAAACTATTTATATGCAATATCTTAATCATTAAATGCGGCAGATAATCTTTGTATGTAGTAGATAAACAATTATATGCGGGCCAGTCATCATTATATGTAGTGCTTTTATTATTATATGCAGTAGTTTATCTAATATATGAGGTACTTTGAAGATTATATGAAACAGGTTTGTATTTATATGCAGTGCTTCTGTTGACTTATATGTGGTACACATTTAAAATACGTGGTGGATACGTCTTTATATTTGGTGGTTTCAACTGCATTATATTCGGTACAAACGGCTTTATACGTGATGCATTTTTTATGATATGCAGTGAATTTTCTATTATATGCTGTTTTCTGTTCTTTATTATGATGATGAGATCATTAGGAACACTCAATTTTAAGAAGCGCATGTTCCGTTTCACTAAAACGGACGAGGAAGAATCGCTCACGCAAAATCCATAGCAACTGCGATCATGGTCAGGTGTCTGATAAAGATATGCATGCTCGTGACAAACATAAATAGAGAATATTTGTTGTTTTGGGATGAATAAATAGAGGATATATGTTTGTTTGAGTGAATCTAGGATTTAATCCACTATTAAGTTGGAACAATATAATAAACGCATCAGTTACAATTACTAAGGATGTGGCTAAATACACTTATGCCTTATTCCAAAAGAAAGTCTCTCATGTTGGTACGTACCATACCAAGCTATGTACCCAATGTCCTCTTAAGGAAATAAGAGGCGGGTAACGGAGGGGGCTTAATACCGGTGAGGGGAGGCGGGGTGTTCGAGGTCTTGCGATAATGTGGTAAGGAGTATTTTGCGAGAGCAGAGGGGAATATGTGGTGGGGATTGGTGTGGGGTTGGGGGTGGGCGCTACACAAATTTAATGAGGGAAGTGTGTATGGAGTGGGGGAGGATAGCAGAGTGGGGGTTAACGAAACAAACAGACGGAGTATGGTGTCTTGAAATGTTTCCTTTTTTGTTGCTATATTTGTAGTGATGTATTTTTTGTTTTAAATCTTTGGGGTATTTTCTGCATTTTCTTGAGGTAAATGCTTTTTCCCATCATTTTTTGTTTGTGTGTATTCTTGTTCGTTTTTAATCCGGGCAGGTGGGGTATTTGCAAACTGTTTTATGGGAAAGAGGTAAGAAATGGATAAGAAGGGGATTTAGGGTGATATTTGGTGACAACGTTTCAGGGTCTGAAGATCCATTCATTCATTGATTCATTCCATTGATTCATTCCTTTGATTCATTCCATTGATTGATTGATTGATTGATTGATTGATTGATTGATTGATTGATTGATTGATTGATTGATTGATTGATTCATTCATTCATTCATTCATTCATTTCATTCATTCATTTATTCATTCATCTTTCTTTCTTTCTTTCTTCTTTCTTTCTTTCTTTCATTCATTCATTCATTCTTTCTTTCTTTTCTTTCATTTATTGTTGTTGCTGTTGTTGTTGTTCTAAACTAGGGGTGCATTCTGGGCTTAAAAATACATTTCTTAAAGCAGGGGCATGGATGGGGAGATTATTCTGACTAGCCCATCCACGCATAATAAAAAATCATTTCTGTCTTATCATCGGGTTATGCCTCACTGTATCCTCCCCATATCCACGCCCCCGTCCCGGAGAATATACAACTAGCGTATAAACATAAAACTTTGCATTATTGCAAGTAGCTCAGTACTAGTCAGATAGACTCAACATCCACATTTGAAATTCTTCAAAGACAGGTGTGTTTCTAGATAAATTCAGAGTATGAAACTGCGTACACCTTGCTTGCACGAAAAACAGGCCATACATGGAATAAAACTAGGTGGGAAGTGGGTATAAGAGAATGTTTTCGCTTATTTAGTTTCCATTAACAAATACTCAAACTGATTCATTGACATTTTAGCGCAAAATATTTGGAGAAATCTCGCAAAATGCACCACTGAACAGTGCCGAGCTGGCCAAGTTTAAGCTCTAGGCCCAGTCAATTGAGGTCCGCAGATGCGAAGCTTCAAGGAGTATTGGAACAAGCAATTTGACATTTAATATATGTGTATACCTTATCAGTATAATGCTTTAATAAATATGATTAAAACATGCAAATGCAATTAGTAGTAGTTGTAGCTTTAACACCTGGCGCATTTATTGAGTAATTGGTGTGTTTGTTATTTGACAAATGTTCCATATTTGAGTTCATTTGTAGATGCCCGTATATACGAAGGTATATGGCAACAAACAAGGGTCCCATGTTTGTATAAATAGATCATAGGAAATCTCTAAAATATATATGGAATGTCCAATTTGACCCGTTATTAGAAATATTATTGTCTGTGTCGCGTTTTCTTTTTTAAATTTTTAGCCGGATTGCGTAGCAAATCCAGGCTTATGGTTTGGCGATTTTCGTCTATCTTCTGTCCGTCCGTCCGTATGTCTGTCTACGCGTTTTGACGTTTTGGTAGACGTTTTTGGTTAAAGTTTTTGTTTTTCCTCATTTCTCGAAAACGAATTGCCAGAAAGCTTTGAAACTTGGCATACATGTTCAGTTAAAATGGTGAATTAGCAATCTGGCGTTTGCACCACTGTGCTTTACTTGTTTATATTTTCTTAGCCATAATGTATCTCATTTTTTCAGTAATATAAATCCGCGCTGTATTGTTTCAGGTATTCAGCTTGTTTTCTCAATAATTAAGTTCATGATAATTATTTACCAAACCAAACTATGATTTTATTTTTTATAACTGACGGATGAAACGATTAAGCATATGTAATTAGAAATAAATAGGTTTCAAAACACTATATTCGACTTCAAATCCCAACACAAATTCGTACTTTGCGCAAAACATTCTCAAATTGCGCCGACACATGGTGCATGTTTTATATCGATTAACCCCTTGCGCAATTCCGGAATAGTCCTGCCCAATTCCGGAATCGTCGGGCATTTTAAGAATTCTTACTTTGCGCAGAGCAGTTCCGGTTATATGGTGGGGAGTTCAACGTTTTCCAAGTTAAGACCTTTGTGATACATGTCCCTAGTGGGGACGGACCCTTGGCCGATACTGCTTGGATGGATGTATCCCTCTCAGTAAGTGTAAAACTGTGGTTTCAGAGAAGAAATTTATTTTAAGGTTTTTCTCTATACTATTTTGTGTAAAATATGTGACCTCTGCGGTAGTGCCAAATTTGACCCCATGGACACGATTTGAACAAACTTGATAGAGGATCATAAGCTTATGGTACATGCACAATATTAGACCTCTAGCTTTACCTCTTATACTACATGCAATATATGAGAGCCCTATACCTTGTGTCCTCAGAGGAGATGTATTCATTTTGTATCTATGTAAGTCTATGTAAAATAAGTTATCGCTGGGGCGTGGTCAAATTTAACGTCAGGGTCGCCATTTAAAACTTGGTAGAGGACTAATTTTAAATGCGTGATATTAAACTTCTAGCTCATGTAGATTCCGAGAAGAAGATTTGTTTAAGATTTTCCTATAAAACATTATGTAAAACTGTGACTCCTGGGCCGAATTTGACCTCAGGGTCATCATTTGAACAAACTTGGTAGTGAACCATAAGCTGATACTACAGGTTATATATGAAAGCTCTGTGCCTTGAGTTTTAGAGTAGAACATGTTTCAAGGTTTTCCCTATGCCAACAATACATATATATGACCAAGTATCAAAGACTTACAGTGAGACAATCACATAAAGTTAACTGAGGTTAAGTTACCTAACCAAGGTTGTTACCTAACAAAGATTAAGTTTGGGGACAATAAGCAACATTTGACCTTGACCTTGGTAATTTGTGTCGTTCAGTGATGTCCACCAAAGCCAACAATACATATGACCAAGTATCAAATAAAGAAAATGAGGCAATCACATGTATACAGTTAACTGAGGTTCAGTTACCTAATCAAGGTTAAGTTACCTAACCAAGGCTAAGGTTTGGGAAAATAACGCAAAATATGACTAGACCTTGGTAATTTTGGCGTGATAAGTACCCAACAAAGCATTTGACACAGTTTCATAAAAATCGAGTGACTGCTATGTCTCGCTACCCACTATCGTGGCGAAACAAAAACGGTTATGGTCATTCAATTTAATACATCTTCCGTAAAACAAAAATATATGTCGACGTGTACATGTCAACAACTACCTTTGTATATTGTCATGCCGTTTTAATCTATATCCATACATCCTTTTGTTATTACACCTTAATTATCATTGACAAAGAGTACTGTTTTCATTATCTAAACATACATAAGAATGTATACAGCGACAGGTCGATAGCTTAAGTTGTCTTAACACTATATATTACGTTAAAATGACATATATTATAGAATGATCGCATCATCTGGGGGGGTATATTAAAGCTTCCATAGATTGGCATTATCTTACATGATACACCGATACACCACCGCCTGTTTTATTGCCCCTTTTTATATTGGCGAACGCTCGATCGCTTGATTGATATGAGTTTTAAAATCATCTACGGAGACAAATGCGCATTTTTTGTCTCTTTATAAAAACGAAAAAGGAAAATCAATGGTGCAATGTCACATGAAACGCTGCCAGTATCGATTACTTAGATCCGCAGCTATTGGCCAATGTGTACAGACGCTTTACGTCATTAGAGAATCTTCAGTTTAAGGGCGGGGGTATAACAATAAATCGATTTTTGGGTTATCCCGTTGCTGCCCAACCCCCACCCCGACGGGGTAAATACTTTTACGTGCATAATTGTTTTGCGTGTATCCCCTCAGTAATTACTGATATCCTACTACGTTTTCCCTGATATGAAATGTGTAAAAGTGCATTAAAATCGAAGGTGTCGGGTGGATTTGGTGTATGGGTGTTGGGATGGGGATGGATGTTTTGTTGTAAAATATTCCGACAGTGGACTGTTTGTAATAACGATCAGAAAACGTTCTTGATCATGAAATTCGTCCGAAGAACGATTTGGAGTTCTCTTTCTTCCCCAAAAAATATCTTTCCAAACTCGTTAAAAAGCGTCATTGTATCAGGTTTTTTTATATAAACAAACCCTGATTTCATTTTAAAACATAATCTTGGAGTGCTTGTTCCAGTACTCCTTGAAGCTTCGCATCTGCGGACCTCAATTGATTGGGCCTAGAGCTTAAACTTGGCCAGCTCGGCACTGTTCAGTGGTGCATTTTGCGAGATTTGTCCAAATATTTTGCGCTTAAATGTCAATGAATTAGTTTGAGTATTTGTTAATGGAAACTAAATAAGCGAAAACGTTCACTTATACCCACTTCCCACCTAGTTTTATTTCATGTATGGCCTGTTTTTCGTGCAAGCAAGGTGTACGCAGTTTCATACTCTGAATTTATCTAGAAACACACCTGTCTTTGAAGAATTTCAAATGTGGATGTTGAGTATATCTGACTAGTACTGAGCTACTTGCAATAATGCAAAGTTTTATGTTTATACGCTTGTTGTATATTCTCCGGGACGGGGGCGTGGATATGGGGAGGATACAGTGAGGCATAACCCGATGATAAGACAGAAATGATTTTTTATTATGCGTGGATGGGCTAGTCAGAATAATCTCCCCATCCATGCCCCTGCTTTAAGAAATGTATTTTTAAGCCCAGAATTCACCACTAGTTTAGAACAACAACAACAGCAACAACAATAAATGAAAGAAAAGAAAGAAAGAATGAATGAATGAATGAATGAATGAATGAATGAATGAATGAATGAATGAATGAATGAATGAATGAATGAAAGAAAGAAAGAATGAAAGAAAGATGAATGAATGAATGAAATGAATGAATGCATGAATGAATGCATGAATGAATGAATGAATGAATGAATGAATGAATGAGTGAATGAATCAATGAATCAATGAATCAATGAATCAATGAATCAATGGAATGAATCAAAGGAATGAATCAATGGAATGAATCAATGATTGAATGGATCTTCAGACCCTTAAACGTTGTCACCAAATATCACCCTAAATCCCCTTCTTATCCTTTTCTTACCTCTTTGCCATAAAACAGTTTGAAAATACCCCACCTGCCCGGATTAAAAACGAACAAGAATACACACAAACAAAAAATGATGGGAAAAAGCATTTACCTCAAGAAAATGCAGAAAATACCCCAAAGATTTAAAACAAAAAATACATCACTACAAATATAGCAACACAAAAGGAAACATTTCAAGACACCATACTCCGTCTGTTTTTTTCGTTAGCCCCCACCCCGCTATCCTCCCCCACTCCATACACACTTCCCTCATTAAATTTGTGTAGCGCCCACCTCCAACCCCACACCCATCCCCACCACATTCTTCCCTCTGCTCTCGCAAAATACTCCTTACCACATTATCGCAAGACCTCGAACACCCCGCCTCCCCTCACCGGTATTAAGCCCCCTCCTTTACCCGCCTCTTGGGGGCGTCCGTGGCCGAGTGGTTAGAGTCTCTGACTTGCAATCACTTGCCCCTCACCGCTGTAGGTTCGATCCCTCAGGGGCCTAGGAATCTTTATGTGAGGAAGCTATCCAGCTGGCTTGCGGAACGTCGGTGGTTCTACCCAGGTGCCCGCCCGTGCACGAAAATTGCCCGGAGGGGCACCTGGGGTCTTCCTCCACCAGTGGAAGCTGGAAAGTCGCCATATGACCTTAGCTGTTGGTGCGACTATAAAATCCAATTCAATTCAATTACCCGCCTCTTATTTCCTTAAGAGGACATCGGGTACATAGCTTGGTATAGTACGTACCAACATGAGAGACTTTCTTTTGGAATAAGGCATAAGTGTATTTAGCCACTTCCTTAGTAATTGTAACTGATGCGTTTATTATATTGTTCCAACTTAATAGTGGATTAAATCCTAGATTCACTCAAACAAACATATATCCTCTATTTATTCATCCCAAAACAACAAATATTCTCTATTTATGTTTGTCACGCGCATGCATATCTTTATCAGACACCTGACCATGATCGCAGTTGCTATGGATTTTGCGTGAGCGATTCTTCCTCGTCCGTTTTAGTGAAACGGGACATGCGCTTCTTAAAATTGAGTGTTCCTATTGATCTCATCATCATAATAAAGAACAGAAAACAACATGTTGTAGAAAAATCATTGCATATCATAAAAAATGCACCACGTATAAAGCCGTTTGTACCGAATATAATGCAGTTGAAACCACAAAATATAAAGACGTATCCACCACGTATTTTAAATGTGTACCACATATAAAGTCAACAGAAGCACTGCATATAAATACAAACCTGTTTCATAAAATCTTCAAAGTACCTCAAATATTAGATAAACTACTGAATATAATAATAAAATCACTACATATCATGATGACTGGACCGCATATAATTGTTTATCTACTACATACAATGGATCATCTGCCGCATTTAATGATTAAGTTATTGCATATAAATTGTTTTCTATTGTCCGATCTTTTTATATTTCTGCTATTGCATATAAAGAGTTATTTACCACATATAATTAAAAATACTCTGCACATAATGAAAGATCTAACACATATAAAGGGGATGGAACTACATATATTAATCGGCAACATCATACGACAGTCATGGCTTTCCATACGTATATGTGCTTATTAAAAGTGATGGCTGGCGTGCCGCAGCGTGGTCAATAATAATAATAATAATAATAATAATAATAATACTAATAATAACGATAACGATAACGATAACGATAATAATAATAATAAGAAGAATAACGATAACGATAACGATAATAATAATAATAATAATAATAATAATAATAATTATAATCATAATAATAATAATAATGAAGTTATTAACGAGGAAACTCAGTTGGAAAAGTCCAATCTTGCCTAAGGTCCTCAACAGTAAAATAGTACAAAAAAGTCAATTACAATTTTAAAACACATTTATAAGAACGAGGAAACTCAGTTGGAAAAGTCCAATCTTGCCGAAGGTCCTCAACAGTAAAATAGTACAAAAAAGTCAATTACAATTTTAAAACACATTTATAAGTAAAAAGAAAAGATACAAAAAGAGTCAATAACACTTGACACGTTTACAATTGCCTGTGTATTCACGACCATACACACATCCAAATATAACGGACAGCAAGTAGAGCACAACAGACGTACTCTTGGTAAGATATATTGCTTCCCGAAAATAACTGCCAGGCCGAATATGAAAAGCTATGGAATAATAGAGGACCTGAAATAACGTGTTTGGGATATTTTGAAAGAACACTGTAATAACCTAACCACGTTATTTCAACAAAATATAAATACTGACCGTCGTGGTAAGATAAGAGGTAATGCAAATAAAATATATGAAGCATTCGTCATGTACGTCACAGCTTCTTCGTTTAATAATATATTACTGTCCGAAAATAATTGCTTTGCGTTATTTTGAAAACATTTAATGCATATCCAAAAATAACGTTTTTGAGTTATTTTGAAAGAACAGTGTAATAACCATAAAACGTTATAGATGTTATATAAAAGAAACATATTCACTGCCCATCGTTGTTAGAAAAGAGGAAATGCAATCAAAATAAGTTGTGCATGCGTTACAGCCGTTTCGCTTAAGAATATATTACTATCCGAAAAAATATTTTTTGCGTTATTTTTAAAGAACACTGTAATAAACTAAGCAATTTATTTCAACAAAACTTAATCACTGTCTATCGTGGTAAAAAAATTAATTCGTCACAACCTATTGTTCGTTTCAGATATAACTATATGAAAATAAATGTCCGGCCGAATATGAAAGCCTATGTAATAATCGATTATCGGAATTTAACGTGTTTGTTTTATTTTGAAAAACACTGTAATAACCTAAACACGTTATTTCATATTTTTTTTATATCAATCATATTCAAGACACGTTTAAGAATAGTTTGATATGCATAATTAACCATGATAACGTGTTTGTGTTAATTTAAAAGAACACTGTAATAATCTAAATACGTTATTTCATCAAAACTTAATAACTGACCGTCGTGTCAGACAAGAGGTAATGCAAATAAAATGTATTATTCATTCGTCATGTTCGTTACAGCCTCCTCATTTAATTAAAGATTACTATCCGAAGATAACCGTTTTACGTTTTTTTGAAAGGATATACTGTATATCCGAAAATATCGTGTTTGTGTTATTTTGAAAAAACAGTGCAAAAACAACAAAAAGTTATACATGTTATAAAAACGAAACATATTCACTGCCCATCGTGGTTAGAAAAAAGGAAATGCAGTCAAAACTTGTGCATTCGTCACAGCCGTTTCATTTAAGAATATAGTACTTCCTGAAAATAACTTTCTTGCGTTATTTTGAAAAAAACGCTGTAGTGACCTAAACAAGTTGTTTTAACAAAACTTAATCACTGCCCATCGTGAAAAAAGTGCCTTCTTCACAGCCTGTTGTTCGTTTAAGAATAGATTGCTTACCGAAAATAATTGCCTGGCCGAATATGAAAATCTATTTAATAATAGACGACCTGAAATAACGTGTTTGCGATATTTTGAAAGAACATTGTAATAACCTAACCAAGTTTTTCGAACAAAACTTAATTACTGACCGTCGAGGTCACACAAGAGGTATTGCAAAAAAAACATATTGTGCATTCGTAATATTCGTCACAGCTTCTTCGATTAATAATAAATTACTCTCCGAAAATACCTGCTTTGCGTTATTATAAAAGAAAAAAATACAGTTTATCCGAAAATAATGTGTTTGTGTTATTTTGAAAGAATAGTGTAATAACCATAACACGTTATATATATTATATAAAAGAAACATATTCACTGCACATCATGGTTAGAAAAGAGGAAATGCAATCAAAATAACTGGTGTATTCGTCACAGCCGTTTCATTTAAGAATATATTACTATCGGAAAATAACTGTTTTGCGTTATTTTAAAAAAAAACACGCTGTAGTGACCTAATCAAGTTTTTTTTAACAAAGTGATATATAGGGTCCTATAGAAACCACAGCGTCCGAACGCAATGGCATCGTAGGTCTGCACTGTACTGCAAACAAGGACTTGAAACTACAATGAAAGAAACAAAAAACAACAGAAAGGGTGGTGAAGACAGGGTTACCGACTTGGAACGGTCAGTAGGCAATAAGAACTACTGGTTAGCTTGAATCAATTTTTATGCGCACAATCCTCGCTATTATCCTGTCTTCAGCGCCCAAATAGACAAGACAGTGTAAACAAAACTACATCCCATCAAAAGGAAATTTCTAACAATAAAGTCCACATCCAGAGAAACTAACTAAAGATATACATACAAAATAATAAACATCTCAGGACGTATCCAGAATCGTACTGAACAACCATAGTAGTTGCAGCTAAAGAGAAAACCAATCTAGGGTACGACCAGAAAACCCGAGGGACGAAAGCTCATGCACCCACCTCCCTTAGTTGGGGTTTCAGTAGGTACAATCATAGAGTCCCAAGAGGTAGTCCAGTCATCGCACAAGTGAAAAGTGAAGCGTAATGACTGACTGTAGAGGGGTCAATCACTAAACATGCAGTGCGCTGTAAAACCAAAGGGTTATATCCTTTTCTGACGAACTTTCTGATTAAATTTGTAAAGCGGTCAGGAAACCCGTCAAACCCCTTTAACTTTCGAAGTTTATAGATCACATCTCCATAAAATGAGGTTTGTGATATGCCTAGTCGCAGAAGTGTTTTAAGGTTGGTGTTGTACTTTTCCAGCAGGCCCTCGTTGCGGCGGTGGAATTTAGAGAAAGATCTACGTAGTTTGTGATAACGAAAATCCTGCTGAAGAAGTTTACTTGTAATAACTTGATTACGATCATTGAAGTCTATAACATCATAACACGCTCTAGCAAATCGAATGAGCTGGGAGATATACACCCCATATGAGGTAGCACGAGGTACATCTCCATCCAGGTGTGGATAGTTAACGATGTTAAAAGTGAAATCATCTCTCTTATCATAGATTTTAGTAAAACTTAATCACTGCCCATCGTGGTAAAAAGGTTTCTTCTTCACAGCCTGTTGTTCGTTTAATAATATATTGCTTCCCGAAAATAATTGCCTGGCCGAATATGAAAACCTATTTAATAATAGACGACCTGAAATAACGTGTTTGCTATAGTTTGAAAGAACATTGTAATAACCTAACCACGTTATTTCAACACAATTTATTTACTGGTCGTCGAGGTCACACAAGAGGTAATGCAAATTACATATATTGTGCATACGTCATGTTCGTCACAGTTTCTTCGATTAATAATATATTACTCTCCGAAAGTAACTGCTTTGTGTTATTTTGAAACAAATATACAGTATATCCGGAAAAACGTTTTTGTGTTATTTTGAAAGAATAGTGTAATAACCATAACACGTTATATATGTTATATGAAAGAAAAATATTCACTGCCCATCTAGATTAGAAAAGGGGAAATGCAATCAAAGTAACTTGTGTATTCGTCACAGCCGTTTCATTTAAGAATATTTTACTATCCGAAAATACATTTTTTCCGTTATTTTGAAAAAAACGCTGTAGTGACCTAATCAAGTTATTTCAACAAAACTTAATCACTCCCCATCGTGGTAAAAAAGTGCCTTTTTCACAGTCTGTTGTTCGTTTAAGAATATATTGCTTCCCGAAAATAATTGCCTGGCCGAATATGAAAACCTATTTAATAATAGACGACCTGAAATAACGTGTTTGCGATATGTTGAAAGAACACTGTAATAACCCAACCACGTTATTTCAACAGAACTTAAGTACTGACCGTCGAGGTCAGACAAGAGGAAATGCATATAAAATATATTGTGCATTGGTAATATTCGTCACAGCTTCTTCGATTAATAATATATTACTCTCCGAAATAACTGCTTTGTGTTATTTTGAAAAAATATACAGTATATCCGAAAAAAACGTGTTTGTGTTATTTTGAAAGAATAGTGTAATAACCATAACACATTATATATGTTACACAAGAGGTAATGCACATAAAATATATTGTGCATTCTTCATGTTCGTCACAGCTTCGTCGATTATTAATATATTAATGTCCGAAAATAACTGCTTTGCGTTATTTTGAAAAAATATATAGTATATCCGAAAATAACGTGTTTGTGTTATTTTGAAAGAATAGTGTAATAACTGTAACACGTTATATATGTTATATAATAGAAACATATTCACTGCCCATCGTGGTTAGAAAAGAGGAAATGAAATCAAAATAACTTGTGCATTCGTCAAAGCAGTTTCATTTAAGAATATATTACTATCCGAAAATAACTCGTTATTTTGAATAAAAAAACGCTGTAGTGACCTCATCAAGTTATTTCAACAAAACGTAATCACTGCCCATCGTGGTAAAAAGGTGTCTTCTTCACAAAGCCTGTTGTTCGTTTAAGAATATATTGCTTCCCAAAATAATTGCCTGGCCGAATATGAAAACCTATTCCTGAAATAAGGTGTTTGCGATATTTTGAAAGAACACTGTAATAACTCAACCACGTTATTTGAACAAAACTTAATAATTGACCGTCGAGGTCACACAAGAGGTAATGCAAATACAATATATTATGCATTTGTCATGTTCGTTACAGCCTAATTATAGATTACTATCCGAAGATAACTGTTTTACGTTAGTTTGAAAGAATATACTGTATATTCGAAAATATCGTGTTTGTGTTATTTTGTAAAAAAAACAGTGCAATAACAGAAAACAAGTTATACATGTTATCAAAACGAAATATATTCACTGCCCATCGTGGTTAAAGAATAGGAAATGCAATCAAAGTAACTGGTGCATTCGTCACAGCTGTTTCATTTAAGAATATAGTACTATCCAAAAATAACTGTTTTGCGTTATTTTGAAAAAAACGCTGTAGTGATCTAATAAAGTTATTTCAACAAATCTTAATCACTGCCCATCGTGGTAACAAAGTGCCTTCTTCTCAGTCTGTTGTTCGTTTAAGAATATATTGCTTCCCGAAAATAATTGCCTGGCCGAATATGAAAACCTATTTAATAATAGACGACCTGAAATAACATTTTTGCGATATTTTGAAAGAACACTGTAATAACCTAACCACGTTATTTCAACACAACTTAATTACTGACCGTCGAGGTCAGACAAGAGGAAATGCATATAAAATATATTGTGCATTGGTAATATTCGTCACAGCTTCTTCGATTAATAATATATTACTCTCCGAAATAACTGCTTTTTTTTTGAAAAAATATTCAGTATATCCGAAAAAAACGTGTTTGTGTTATTTTGAAAGAATAGTGTAATAACCATAACACGTTATATATGTTATATAAAAGAAACATATTCACTGCCCATCGTGGTTAGAAAAGAGGAAATGTAATCAAAATAACTAGGTATTCGTCACAGCCCTTTCGTTTAAGAATATAGTACATTCCGAAAATAATTTGTTTGCGTTATTTTGAAAGAACGCTGTAACAACCTAAACAAGTTATTTCAAAAAAACTTAATCACTGCCCATCATGAAAGAAAAGAAAATGCATTAGTCACAGCCTGTTGTTCGTTTAAGAATATATTACTATCCGCAAATAACTGCGCGGCCGAATATGACAACAATATAATAATAGATTACCGGAAAATAACGTGTTTGCGTTATTTTGAAAGAACATTGTAATAACATTAACACGTTATTTCA
The DNA here is from genome assembly GCA_037043455.1 of Cyrtodaria siliqua. NCBI lineage: Eukaryota > Metazoa > Mollusca > Bivalvia > Adapedonta > Hiatellidae > Cyrtodaria > Cyrtodaria siliqua. Next base: position 206,022 of record JAWPHD010003271.1, on the reverse strand, counting down.
AAGATTTTGATAAAATCATATTTAACAGATGCTTTATAGTAGTTTAATATGCGAAAATAACCATGATAACGTGTTTTTTTAATTTAAAATAACACTATAATAAGCTAAACACGTTATTTAAACAAAAATTAGCTGTTAAGGCCTTTAAGAATATATTACTATCCGAAAATAACGTTTGTGCGTTATTTTGAAAGAACGCTGTAATAATCATATAATAGATTACCGGAAAATAACGCGTTTGTGTTATTTCGAATGAACACTGTAATACCCTAATTGTAAGTATTATCATGATACTATAAGTATAATCTGATAAACATGATACAACTTAATTACTCAATTACTAAAAGGGATTGATGCACCATTTTCAAAGAAGGTTTATTTTAAAGGACCCCAAAAAGATTGAAAAAAGCTGTAAGAATGATTCAAATGGCATAAAAAATAAGGGCGGTATGACCTAATGAAAATGTTCAAAGAACATAAATGGAGGCGGCCATTTGTGAATGATGCTATCATAGTGCCATTTTATCATATATGGCATTTTGACAAAATGCCATTTTAAAGCAAAGAAAATCACTTTTAATAAAAAAAGGAAACACGTTATATAGTTTACATCTGTATTTTTAATCAGTTTGAAGTGAGTTTCTTCGCTTTAAAAGTAAAATAGACAGATACACGACGTGTGTATAATCTCATAATATTATGATTCATGACAATGATATTTTAAATCTGTAATAAAAAAACTCATTTTACGTTGATTCTAATTAACTTATATAAAAAAATGAGGTATAACTTACCAGTACACTAATGTACACTATATTTACTATATCAAGCGACTGGCTCTCTCTCTCTTAATTTAAACAGTCTACGATCAACATGTATAATACGGATATAAACAGTAGAAAACGAAAATCAGTAAGGTGTGAGAAAAGAAGTACAAACTGGGTATGTCGCTACCACGAGACATGTCCTACCAACCGCCGCCACCCATTTCAATGTGCATGCAATTATTAAATTCAAATTAAGGGGAATAAGCGATTCAGGAAACTTGATTGATTCAGTCGCTGTTAAAAGAGTTACACCCCTTTCAAATGTAGAGCAAACAATAAGGAAACCAAAATAACGTATTCCCGTTATTTTCAAATTATGATCAAAGGGAGACAACAGTTGGTTCTTTACGAAAATAACATATTTAAGTTATTACGAAAATAACGCGTACACGTTACACCCCTAACTGTCTTTTTACCCATGTGACCATCCCATATTTCCACTATTGTACTCTAAAGAGTTGCTTTAATACAATAAAATATATATTATTTTCATATTATACTTCAGATGGTATCTAGAGTCCAATAAATCTGTATTCAGCAGATGTGGAGTCCAAAAAAAACATATTCCGTATTTGTACTATAGGATTAGATATGGAGTCCAAAAAATCCATATTACATATTTGTTCTATGGGAAGGTAACTCTAACACTAAAAAGAAACGTGACAGTAACGATGTACCTCACAATTATATGTTAATGAAATTGAATTGAAACAGTACTGTTTTGATGCTTTACGTGTGTTTTTACACAGTTAATAAATGTTGAAAGATGTATTGTTTTAGCTCTGTTCAGTTAATAACAGAAATATCAAGTTGGAATTCAAATGTATAAAGTTTGGTTAGATTAGTGAGGTGTGAACTAAAGAGATCATTTAACAGTGTTGAGTACAACACTGAATTCAATTGGACTCGTACACAGCAGACAGAATCCATATTTGGACTCGGATGCACTTCGTCCAAATATAGATTCTGTCTGCGGAGTACTCGTCCAATAGAATTCAGTATTGTACTCAGCACTATTAAATAACTTCATAATGTCAAATACTGTCCACACGTTTAAAAACATTTTGACTTGTCGTACCAGTAACATTACTACATAAAATTGAACTCTCCATACAATGTGAACAACGACGTCCGTTACATAAATAAATGATGTTATTACGTACACGGGAAAACGCTGAGTGCACAAGAAAATATTTTAGATTGTTAAGACGTGCATAAGCAAGACTGGCCTCGAGTTGTAAAATTTAAAGTGTTTTACGTTGAGATTTGCAGCTTTTGGTAGTAGATCCTAATGCTTCACCCTGTGACATTCTAGACATTGTTTCAAATGCGCTAGATTACACATCTAACGGATAATTTCTTTCAAAGAAAAAAATAACGCAATGAACGAATCGAGACTTTTAATGTTTAATTTTTAATCAGATATTATATGTCGTTTTGCTTGGCTGTATGGGATATCATCTTTTCGTGCTTTAGGATGCCCTGAAGAGTATTCTAAATAGTTTCTTTTACATACACGTCCGTAATTAAATTTAGAGATTCGCCCTGCATTACGTTTACATCTAGAAATGATACATTTTATTGCGACATGCTATATGCTAATTAATACTTGGATGCAAAGTGTTAAACGTATCAATAAATAGTTGCACATTTTCAAGCGGGTCGACGTCCCATATCCTTAATATATCATCTAAGAACCTAAACCATACACTTATTGTGTTAGGATTGTCTACAAGTTTTTTCATAATATGTGGTATCCTCTAATTGTCTATTCATGAAAACAATTCTACATTAGTAGCGTATAAATGTTATGGTTAGTAAGTCCCTCTCAAACCACCCTACATAACTCGAATAGAATACATTCGGCTAAAACAATGTCAACCTCATCGTTTGTACGGTATTCTGCTAGGGCCATCGTACAATCAAGTATCGAAGTTTAAAATCGAAGGCGATTGTACGAAGGTAGGATTGTATTATCGCAATGGTACAAGGGCAAGATGGTACCATGGCGATGGTACGATCGCCCATCGCATTATCGCCATTGTACCATCGGCATCGTACCATCATACCATAGCGCATTGACTTGTAAACGCGATGGTACGATGATACGATAGTAGGATAGTCTATTGAACCATCTCCGTCGTACTATCGCGTAGACAAATCGATGAGCGATGGTAAGATGGGCCATTCGACCAGTGTATTATCGTACCGTCGCGTGTACTTGTCGATTCGCGGTGATACGATGGACCATCGTAACAACGATGGCGATACGGGATGGACCATCGCACCATCACCATCGTTACATCGCCATTTAACATTGTACTATCGTGAAACCGCGCACCGCCTTGTAAACGTCTATACACGCACGGAATGCCGTAGTTTATTACTACAGTATTGCAATATATTTCATTTCAATAAATAAGCTGCAATATGAATAAGGAAACATTGTATAGACATACAGGATTATACGAAACTTGATATTACTTCCTTTACGTCTAAGGACACGAATTTTTAAATATCTATTTCCTTTATATGTTTACAAAATATCTGATTTGTATCAAACCATTGTTTGAATAGCTAAATAGCTAAATATGCTATCAATGCGTGTTTGTCCAACAAAAAGACATTTGAGTTAACGGCGCTTACTGTAATAGACCAATAATAATATTACTAATATTAAAATAATTACGTTATGATTTATATGAACATTATTTTTGCGAAAATTGATTTTGATTTTAACGAAAATCCGTTGTGCAGAAGTATGCATATATTGTTATCAATGCTCTTTACTGTTGTCCTAATACATAAGTAAATATATAGTTTATATACGAGTATGCATTTTTGTTCTAAGACACGTGTTCACTTGATTATCGTTCAATCACTCTCAAGTGTTCAAACACAAGTAGCAACACAGTTTAAACTCTACAACTTTATACACAGATAATAACAGCTAAAACTCTACAACCTGATACACATATACTAACAGTTAAAACTCTACAACTTTATACACAGATAATAACAGCTAAAACTCTACAACCTCATAAACATATACTAACAGTTAAAACTCTACAACTTCATAAACATATACTAACAGTTAAAACTTTACAACCTCATAAACATATACTAACAGTTAAAACTCTACAACTAATACACAGATATGAACAGATAAAACTGAACAACTTCATACAAGATAATAACTGTTAAAAGTGTACAGCTTCATATACATATAATAACAGTTAAAACTCTATAACTAATACTCAGATAATAAATAAATAAATAAATAAATAAATGAACAGATAAAACTGAACAACTTCATACAAGATAATAACTGTTAAAATTTTACTGCTTCATACACATATAATAACAGTTAAAACTCTGCAACTAATACACAGATAATAAATAAATAAATAAATAAATAAATAAATAAATAAATAAATAAATAAATAAAAAAATGAAAAAATATGTATACATCAATATATAAAACCCTAGAACTTCATAAAAAAGATAATAACATATATATGTATTTATTATATATATATAATAGTACTAGTCACGTCACCTTTACGTTAAGCAAGACACACCCGTAAGGCGATTATATAAGTATACGCATAAGTACTTCGATCAAATAAGACTACAGTTGTTATAGGTCTAATTACACTAAATCAACAGGTGTAGTCGAAAGTAGTTCTGTATTAAAGAGTGCTAATCTTTTTTTCTTTAAAAACCTTTTTTAGTGCAGTTTCCCGTTATTTTTTGGCTGTAACTGTATTCTGGACATGTTGTTGATATTCGAAAATGCAGCACATCATGTTTTTGACAGTTTTTGATATAAATTTGAGAAGTGAAAGTAGACAGGGTATGAAATTGCAAGGGGTAAAAATAGTGTTGACCTTTGACCCGGTGTTAGTATACAACTGAAGAAATGTTTCTTAGAAGGTATTAAACCCCCTATTTCCTTCTTGATGTTTAATAGCAGACATGTTTATTTGCATGATAAAGTAAGTTTCCCAGAATTCTAACGAGGTTTGAGTTTTTAACAGGTTGTCAAAATTCTAACTTTACTATGGAAGGGCAATGGAGACTCATTTACGCTATTATAACCTATAAGGAGAAATCATGTATTTTTCAGAATTGCATAAAAAATGATTTTCTAGGCATTTATTTTGTTTGAATAGGTGAGTTGAACTCAGAAACAGAGAAAAAAATATCATTTTCAGACTTTTAGACTATTTTAGAGTGTTTTTGGCAACTTTTCCTCAATTTTTCTGATTTTCTCTAAAAATGTGGTATTTTTATTTTTTTTGGAATTTTTGTGAAAGATATATGGCAAAATGTGTGGTATACATACTCAGGGATGCAAAACAAAGCCACCAGAGGTGATTTGATGAGAAAATGTTGAACGGTTGCTGAGATATTGCTTTTTTTTATTATTTCTTAATTTCGCGACAAAATCGACTCGATTTAGTGCATGGTCAAGCGCAGGTAAATCGCAATAATTTCAATACGAAGTCATTCGGCATTGCGAAACAAGTCAAAATGTTCTTTTATTAAGTTGTTGGGTTGAATTGACCAGTTTAATTAAAAAACATGACGCGAAATAATCCCTTATAGGTCTAATTACACTAAATCAACAGGATGTGATCGCCTGGTGTAGTCGAAAGTAGTTCTGTATTAAAGAGTGCTAATCTTTTTTTCTTTAAAAACTTTTTTTAGTGCAGTTTCCTGTTATGTTTTGGCTGTAACTGTATTCTGGACATGTTGTTGATATTTGAAAATGCAGCACATCATGTTTTTGACAGTTTTTGATATAAATTTGAGAAGTGAAAGTAGACAGGGTATGAAATTGCAAGGGGTAAACATAGTGTTGACCTTTGACCCGGTGTTAGTATACAACTGAAGAAATGTTTCTTAGAAGGTATTAAACCCCCTATTTCCTTGTTGATGTTTAATAGCAGACATGTTTATTTGCATGATAAAGTAATTTTTCCAGAATTCTAACGAGGTTTGAGTTTTTAACAGGTTGTCAAAATTCTAACTTTACTATGGAAGGGCAATGGAGACTCATTTACGCTATTGTAACCTGTTACGGCAGTACCGGTGTCACGTGAGATCCACACGCACTTCGGAAAGTCCACGCATACGTTGTGTTTTAGAAAGCTTATAATTCCGGTTTTACTTTGAATGTTGTGATGATATCAGGTTTGTATCATTCGTATTAGATTGGCCTTTCGATTACCGTGAGTTTTATTACGATATACTTCCGTTTGGCTGTACAATACACTTTCAAACATGATCCATATTTCAAAATGTTGCGATATTTCAACAAGTGTAGCCTTCAGTTATGGGCCTATTACTTTGCGAGAATGGCAGTATTAATACAAATATTCCAACTAAAATATCAATAATATTATTTACTAGCAATCGGTCATAGTTTTAATTGTTAATTGTGTAAGATTTTATTCAAAATTGCCAATTACAGTTAACGCATTTTGTGTCTTCGCGTGTCTTTGCGCATGTTTTAAACATATTTATTTTACATCGATTGCGAAACAAGTTCTTACAACTTAGATTAATCACTCTCGATGGCTTCCTGGGTAGAACCAGTACTAAGCAATGTGGATTAATTATCTTGCTCAAGGATAAATAACGTGGCCGCGACGGAGGATCGAACCCACAACCTCTCGATCAGGAGTTCGGCGCTCTACCACTGGACCACGCACTCCACTGTCGTTGCGCATGCGTCTTCGTGCTAAATACAGTCTAATAATACTCATTAGTTGTCCTTGAAATTAAGTTGCTGACATGTTTTGTTGATTATTTTCGATTTAAAGACAGTAATTGGTAACTTTTAATACGTTTTTATTGAAGTTCGTGTTAATATATAGAGCTGAGATTTCGTTGTTTTTCTTCGGATTTACACGTGGTTTATACGACAAATGGTGAATTGATACATGACGCTTAATACACCTTGCGTAGGACTAATAATACTTATATCTTAATATAAAACGTATCAATACGTGTGCGAACGATTTGCCGCAGAATTATTATAGAAGAAGCAGCTGTTTTTATAAGTATATTATCTTCACGGAACACATTAATGACGTCATAAAACGGCGCGATAAAAGTGTTAAAGTGTTTCCTACCTGTCTGTTGCCAGCTCCCCCGGGATCTTGTCAGGATATAAGTTAAACTACTATTTATCAGTCTTGTCGTTAGTCAGCGTCTCGTCAGTCTGGCTTCCTACTCACAGAGCGCGCTCACATCTCTCTGCGGGCGGTCACGTGGTGTCATTAGGCGGGAATCAGCTGGTTCCCCACAAGTCCAGGAACCCGACCGCAAGGTCATATAGGCCCCCCATCGACAGTCACTACACTCCCCCCCCCCCCCACTTTATAATAATGGTACTTCTGCCTGTGGGGACCCCTCACTCCACTCCTGAACCCAGAGTGTCATCGGTGAGCGCTAACTTCCCTTTTCTGGCGTTTAGCCCTAACTGTCATGGGCCTCCCCTGGACTCGGATACTACCACATACGGTAAACCTTCCACCAAAGCTATGACCAAGGGGGAGCCTCCCCCAACATTGCCCGTAAGTGACTCTTTGCCCCGCGCGGCCGCTGAGGCGCCATTAATAATAAAAATAACATCCCTATATAAAATAATAATAACATACCGTCAATGATTCCCCTCTACAGATGACCCTGGTGACCAAACTTTAAGATTAATCCTAATAGCCCCTGTTGACCATACCTTAATCCCTACCCGCACTATTTCCCATGAACCCTATGACCAAACCGTAACTGGTTTATGAGCTTTATTTGATAATGGTCCCTAACAATATATATTTACCCCGGTTAACCATCCTTAACCATACAAATTAATCTAACACTTCTTCTTTAGTATAAAGGTAGGGAGGCAACGCCTCTAACCATGCCTCCCCTTATTCACTATTCGGTGGGGGTGCGGAATCGCCCTACTGGGTAGCAACTCTATAACAACACCCCCGCTAACCCTCAGGAATCCAACTCCTTGCCCCGCACACCCACGTGCAAGATCACAGCCAGCAGATTCTCAGGTGGGGAGCCATGGGCGTCCCCTACACCCATCCCGGAATCACAAGCCTCTACCAGCCTACTCACTTCGGTTTCCCCTTGGGTCAACCTGACCCTGAGGTCGCCAGGGCTGCTGTGGTCCCCTTCCCCATGTGAAACGGGAACAGGCGCCTGGACCCCGGATGTCCCAATGGTCCTTCCCTGCTTTTCCCTTCCGCCCTTGAGGACGGTGCCTGGACTTCGGACGGTTCCCGTCCCCCGGCACCCGACCTCAAATCAAGTTCATCCGGACCACTCAGCCTCCGGTCATACTCATCCGGCCTCCTCAGCCTCCGATCCCCACTCTGCCTGTGTGAGCACTGATTGCCCCGCTCCGAACCAGTAGGCCGCAACACCAACCCCGTTAGATTCCCGGCCGGAGAGTAGCTTCACTCTACCCGGCGCGGCAGGCTACCTTCATTGGTCGGCGTACTCCCGGATGTCCCCCGCTGCCTCCTTCGTCGTTTCCTTGGGCGAGCCCTCGGCTTCCTAACCCCTCGACTTTTCCGATCCTGTCCTTTAGGCGGGCTATACCCTGCGTCACCACCACCAACTAGGGACGACTCGTCCCTACTCTCTGACTTCCCGCTTGTCAGCGGATGCCGGACCACCCCCAGCTCTAAACTTCCGGGAACCTCCTTCGCCCCGCGAGACTCCCCTAGACTGGGTTCCTCATCCACTGCCCGAAAGGGGCCGGACTCCTGCGACAGGACAGAGTCCCGGCTGGGTCCTGAGCTGCCCACAAAACTTTGCTCTACAGGTGGAGTTCTACTCCGCCCCATTGCAGCGTCGCTAACTACCCGGGGAAAAGACGGGTCCTGCAACAGGCGCATGTCCCGGCTGGGCCCTGAACTTTTCCTGCGTTGACCCGGATCCAACTAGCCTTCGCGACTTGAAGTTGATCCGCCTCCCGCGCCATGTTCAACAGCCAACGGGAGTTACCCAATTGGCGGGCCAACCGTACCTGCCCCCAACAGGCATTCCTCTTGCTCTCTGTCCCCTGGACAAGGCAGTACCTGCCCTTGATTCCCTGGACAAGACGAGCAGGGGGTCGGTGGCCGTCTCCACTTCCGTCTTGCACAATCTTGCATCCTGGCGACGCCTGGACGGAGCACCCGCTCCCAAAATCCCAGGCCGTCACTTCAGGACAGGCCACCTCACCTCTTGGTGACTGGCCCCCTCCCGGATCCCAGGGTACCCACGGTTCGTCCCCGTTTGCCCATCGGTCCTGCTCATCCCAGGGCCTCCAAGGGTCTTCCTCATCTGTCCCTGTATCCGGCCCGTAAACCATATACCCTGGATCCGGTTCACCCCATTTTCCTCGAACCTCTACCTCCGGTTCTACTACCATCCCTCTAGGACCGATCGACCCTTCCAGTTTGACTATCACTTGGCGGTTACAGCTGCTTTGTTCAAAAGCCTCGCTCCCCTGCACTTCTTGCGGATCCCGCGGAGTGATCAACTCCGCATCCCAGGAACCTTTTCGCTGACATCCCGTCCCCGCACAGTAGTTGACATTCCCACCTTGGTGGTCGCCCGCGACCCCTTGGTGCACCCCCGCAACTCCCTGCGCTCCAGACGCCGCCAACGAAACCGCTTCATCCACATCTCGGATGAAACACCCCCAGTTCCTATCCGCCCTGGCGCAGTACTCACAACCCCCACATGGCAGTTCCCCTGGCTCAACTCCGGCATTTAAACGCGTTGCAATATCCCGATACCATTGGTATCCAAGGCATTGCATCCGCAGTCCCGCGTATCTTGCCACACACTGCCCCTGGGGTTCACTAACCTCAACAACCAAGTCAAACTCGTCTGGTCCATTCTGACCACATACGGTCGTCCTAGAAGGTAGTACCGATACTGCCAGGCCAATAGCCCCCTGGCCAGTACTCAGTCCCAGGACTTGACCATCAATTATCAATGCACCCTCACCCACATTAATATTGGTTGCTCCCAGGTGAAATAACGTATCGCAGCCCAGCAACATATCTTCCGCGATAGGAGCTACATACACAGTCTCCTTATACAGCTTCTCGCCCATCTTTAAAGTTACCGGACCTATTAGAAACCCGTGCATTGACAACTCCTGACCCGGTGTCAGGAGTTTAACATCCTTAATAAATTTGGGAGGTACCTCCATAGACCAATAAAACCTATCCGCCAGAATGGTAACCTCCGCCCCTGTGTCCACCACCGCATCCACTTTATGTCCGTCTACCTGGACCTCAACAATTGACTGGGATGTAGAACCCAACTGGCAAACCTTCACCTCCTCCTCCGCATCCGCACCCTGGCAACCTATTTCCGGCCCCACTGGACTGCTGGTCCCCTTGGTTCCCGCCGGTAAATCCCTTGCCGCGGATCGAGATGAAATACTGGTGTTCCGCCCCAGATTCGCTGGAGCACCCTCGTCCTCCCCTTTGGGTACTCCATTTCCCTCATTCCCCGCCCTCTCGGGAAAACATAAACTATCCTGAATTGGTGGTGACACACCTACGAGCGCCAACCCCTCTTTCGGCTGCAGGCCCCTGATTTTAGTGGGCTGGCTCCCAATGGGAGCCCCTCGACCCCCTACTACTGGATCGCCCAACACCGCTGGTTTAGCTCTGACAGACTCCGCAGCTGGATTTTGTGCGAACCAATCTGCCACTCCCTTACTCATATCAGCCCTGCGGCTGTGTATTTGCTGTGCCAGTACAGCTGCCTTTACTTCCGGCGCTACAAGTGGTGGAGCAGTGTGGCAACCTGCCTCCCGCTCCTTTACTTCCGGTGCTACGAGTGGTGGAGCAGTGTGGCAACCTGCCTCCCGCTCCCCCACATGATCATAATTCAGTGGTCGTGCCTTAATGGGCTCGGCCCCTCGACTAGTTAGCGCCTTCCCCGCCTGGAAATCACTTGCAACGGATGGAGATGCGATCAACCCCATATCCCCTGGATCTACCCTGCCCATATGTTCCGGTATTTCTACTCCCTCGTTCTCCGCCCTCTCCGGAAAACTTATTTTACCCTGATTTGGTGATGACACAACCCCTAGCGCCAGCCTCGTCTCTGGCTGCACGCTGCTTACTACCACTAACTGGCTCCCCGTCTGAGCCCCTTGACCCTCTACTAATGGGTCAACCAACACAATTTCATCCCGGCAGATCTGCACCTGCCGGACCCCCACTAAACCATTTAATTCAGGCATTCCCGGCAATTCTGTGGACCGGCGAGCACTCTTTTGACTCCACCTGGTCACAATTTAAGAGCTTTGCCTTCGATGACACTGCCTCTTTACGGGTAAATGTCTCCCTAGTCTGACCTATTCGTCCCCGGATCGAGGTTCGGCCCACGCCCTCGACCCTGTCCCGTTTCTCAACATGCTCCCTGTGTGGACACTCCCGCCTGAAATGCCCAGCCTCCCCGCACCCAAAACATGCCAATCTCGGTGATTGCCTCTGATAAGGGGGTGGGCTTTCAGGTTGCCACTGGGGTGAGGTCCATTGTCTCTTGTCTGCCTGCTGGCCCCCAATAAGCGAGTCAAACTTCATCGACAAAGTTTCGAACTTTTGTTCTAATTTAGAGAGAACGTCATCTACCCTACTGGCCTCCCGGGGTTTGTGCTCCTGGACCGCCCAAACAACCACAGGGTCATCCATATCGTACTCCAGCTCCCGCTTGGGTTCTTGACGGGCCTTCCCATACACAGCCTGAGTCATGTGTTGGTGCCATCTCACCCTGTCTATAGCGGTTTCAATGCGGTCCGGCTGCTCGAGCCCGACACTATGGCCAGCTTCACGGTCTGCCAGTCCTTGACAGAACCGTAACACCGCCTGTTGGGTCGAGTAAATAATTGGCAGACCCACAAATGCCTTGTTTGCCAATGTTAACACCTTGTCAGCCCAGTCTTCCAATGACTCGTCTGGGTCCTGCACAGCCTGTTGTAATCTGGCTTGTGCAGTAGCCGGAAGTTCTTTGGAACCGAACCTGCTTTCTAGCTGTGCTAGCACTTGCCGGTACGACATAGATCTGCCGACATTCCGTTCCCTAATAAAAGCACAATACTCTGCAGCCTTGCCCGTCAAAGACCAACACAGACAATCTAGGCATTGGACTTTGGACCACCCCTTCATGCTAGCATAACTGGTGAAACGCTGTTTGAACACCAGCCATTGCGTCTTTCCATCATACATGAGGGCCTTGGGTAGGGACTTGATGGGGTCCCATTCCCTAGATCCGCCATGTTTATAAACAGAAGACATTCCCCGCTTGTATACCAGGTGCTTTCGGTCAACCCCAGACAAACTATCGTCCGTGCTCGAGTCGCTTCGCGATGGGGAGCAACTCTTCTTGCCACTTCGCCATGGGGAGCGACGCTTATTGCCACTTCGTGATGGTGAACGTCTCGTCCTACCACCCTGCGATGGAAAACGTGCTGCTCTACCACTCTTCTTACCCCTAGCTTTCTCATCTTCGGAGCTCTCATCGTCACCGTCGCCACCTGATGATGGGGAGGACGGGAGAGAGGCATACCACATGTGTCTCGCCTTTTTAGAAGCCTTTGGGACCGCTCCTGCACTTTTTGTGGACATGCTTTTAGTGATGGCAACCCCTGTTGCTACTACCGGACTGGACTCGACCGTTGCCACAACCCTCTCCACATTGGCAGCTGATTGGGCCGGGTGCCCCGCTTCTACCTTCAAACCCACACGATCGCCCATCATTCTAAGCATATCTTTTATTTGCCCCAAATCAATGAGACTGGGGGTCCCTATTTGCCCTGTAGCCCCAAACATTGAAGGCTTAATATCCGATTTAAAGGCGGAATATCTGAGGGAGGGCTCTGGAGTTGAGTGCACATTGCGACAACCGCCACTGAAACGGGCTCTCCGTGTGTGGTGTCCACCCTTGGGAGCCACCTGTCCCTGTGTTCCCAAATGCACTCACTACATCCTCCCCCCTCTCTATTTTCTGGTGATCGACCCCACCCAGACCTGTATAAAATTCTGTTCCTACTGCTGGGGGCATGCATGGCTTTGGTGTGAAATCTAACATGTGCTGCACCCCTAGCCCCAAATTATCCGTGAGTGCCTTCCACACTCCCAGGGTGAGGTTGCCATGTGCCCTCCTTACTGCCATAATGGCAGATGCCCACTTTGAACCCATCCCTGGAATGTGCAGCAGATCCCCCGCGGATGCATAATTGACAAAGATCCGCGCCTGAACGCCGTCACGTCTGCACTCCATAATTTTATCAATTTAAACTAATCACAAGTCCAGGAACCCGACCGCAAGGTCATATAGGCCCCCCATCGACAGTCACTACAGTGTAAACTAGGCCTGCTAGTGTGTGAGGTATAATAGTGGCTCATTTTGGAAGCATCAACCGGCTGCAACAACCGGGCGACAACTACGGCTGCTATGCAAATGCTAGCTTTTTTCATGGAATTTTTAATAATAACACGAATAAAGTAAATAAATACCACGGACAGAAGCTAATAATGTTGCTAGTTGCTTGTTGATGATGAGTATGATGATGATGATGATGATGATGCTTACCTGCTTCTAGGTTTTTTGCTGTTGTTGCTACCGCTATTGATGCAGCTTATGCTGCTGCTGCTGATGATTTTGTTGCCGCTGCTGCTGTTGTTTCTGCTGCTGCTGCTGATGATGCTGCTTCAGATGCTGCTGCTGCTGCTACTGCTACTGTTGTTGTTGCTGCTGCTGATGATGATGATGTTGCTGCTGCTGACGCTGCAGCTTTTGATGCTGATGCTGATGCTGTTTTTCTGCTGCTGCTGCTGCTGCTGCAGATGATGATGATGATGATGATGATGATGTTGATGCTGCTGCTGCTGATGTTGTTGTTGCTGCTGCTGCAGATGATGATGATGATGATGGTGTTTATCTAGCTGCTTTTACTTTTTTACTGTTGTCGTTGCTGCTACTGACGCTTCTGATGATGATGATGCTGCTGCTGATGATGATGATGTTGTTGTTGCTGATGATGATGAGGCTTCTGATGCTGCTGCTGCTTCTGTTGTTGATGCTGTTACTGCTGCTGCTACTGCTGCTGCTACTGCTGCTGCTACTGATGATGATGGTGCTTATCTGCTTCTATTTTTATTGATGTTGTTGCTGCTGCTATTGATGATGATGCTGCTGCTGCTGCTGATGATGATGATGATGCTGTTGCTGCTGCTGCTGTAGAAGAAGATGATGTTGTTGTTGCTGCTGCTGCTGCTGCCGCTGCTGCTGCTGCTGCTGCTTCTGTGACTGATGATGACGATGATGATGCTGTTGCTGATGATGATGATGCTTATCTGCTTCTATTTTTGTTGATGTTTTTGCTGCAGCAGATGTAATCTATTGATTATGATGCCGCTGCTGCTGCTGCTGCTGCTGCTGCTGCTGCTGCTGCTTCTGTCTGACGCTGCTGCTGTTGATATGATGATGTTGCTGCTGATGATGATGCTACTGCTGCTGCTGCTGATGATGATGATGTTGTTGTTGCTGCTACTTTCGAAGCTACTGCTGCTGCTGATGATGATGCTGCTGAATATGATGATGCTTCTGCTGATGTTGTTGCTGCTGTTGATTATGATGATGTTGCTAAGCTTCCAATGAAGATGATGCTTCTGAAGATGCTGCTGCTGCTGTTGATGATGCTGTTGTTGTTGTTGCTGCTGCTGCTGCTGCTGCTGTTGTTGAAGATGATGATGATGATGATGTTGATGCTGCTGCTTCTGAAGCTGCTGCTGAAGCTGTCGTTGCTGCAGCTGATGATGATGCTTCTCTGCTTCTACTGTTTTGCTGTTGTTTGTTGCTGCTGCTGCTATTGATGCTGCTGCTGCTGCTTTTGAGGCTTCTGATGCTGCTGCTGCTGCTGTTGATGATGATGCTGCTGCTGTTGATGATGCTGCTGATGCTGCTGATGATGTTGCTGCTGCTGTTGCTGATGATGATGATGCTGTTGCTGATGATGGTTATGCTGCTGCTGCTGAAGATGATGATGCTTCTGATGCTGCTGTTGTTGGTGTTGCTGCTGCTGCTGATGATGATGATGATATTGTTGTTGCTGCTACTTTCGAAGCTACTGCTGCTGATGATGATGCTGCTGCTGATGCTGTCGTTGCTGCAGCTGATGATGCTTATCTGCTTCTACTGTTTGGCTGCTGCTGCTGCACCTGCTGCTGAGGCTTCTGATGCTGATGCTGATGTTGATGATGCTGCTGCTTCTGTTGATGCTGCTGCTACTAAGGATGATGCTGCTGCTGCTGTTGAAGATGATGATGTTTCTGATGCTGCTGTTGCTGTTTTGCTATTGCTGTTACTGTTGCTGCTGCTGATGATGATGACGATGTTGTTGCTGATGTTTCTGAAGCTGCTGCTGCAGGTGATGCTGCTGCTGATGCTGATGTTGCTGTTGCTGATGTTGATGATGATGCTTATCCGCTTCTACTGTTTTGGTATTGCTGCTGCTGCTGCTGCTGCTATCGATGCTGGTGCTGCTGTTGCTGCTGGTGCTGCTGCTGCTGCTAAGGCTTCTGATGCTGCTGCGGATGATGATGATGCTGTTCTGATGATGATTATGATGATGATGATGATGATGATGCTAAAGATGGTGATGATGTTACTGCTGCTGTTGATGATGATGAGAATGGTGCTTATCTGCTTCTACTTTTTTGCTGTTGTTGCTGATGCTGCTGCTCAAGCTTCTGATGCCGCTGATGATGATGATGCTGTTGCTGATGATGATGTTGCTGCTGACGCTGCAGCTGTTGATGCTGATGCTGTTTTGCTGCTGCTGCTGCTGCAGATGATGATGATGATGATGATGATGATGTTGCTGCTGCTGCTGATGTTGTTGTTGCTGCTGCTGCAGATGATGATGATGATGAAGGTGTTTATCTAGCTGCTTCTACTTTTTTACTGTTGTCGTTGCTGCTACTGACGCCTCTGATGATGATGATGCTGCTGCTGATGATGATGATGTTGTTGTTGCTGATGATGATGAGGCTTCTGATGCTGCTGCTGCTTCTGTTGTTGATGCTGCTACTGCTGCTGCTGCTGCTGCTGCTGCTGCTACTGCTGCTGATGATGATGGTGCTTATCTGCTTCTATTTTTATTGATGTTGTTGCTGCTGCTATTGATGATGCTGCTGCTGCTGCTGCTGATGATGATGATGCTGTTGCTGCTGCTGCTGCTGTAGAAGAAGATGATGTTGTTGCTGCTGCTGCTGCTGCTGCTGCTGCTGCTGCTGCTGCTGCTGATGATGATGATGACGATGATGATGCTTATCTGCTCCTACATTTGTTGATGTTTTTGCTGCAGCAGATGTAATCTATTGATTATGATGCCGCTGCTGCTGCTGCTG
The DNA here is from genome assembly GCA_037043455.1 of Cyrtodaria siliqua. Lineage (NCBI taxonomy): Eukaryota > Metazoa > Mollusca > Bivalvia > Adapedonta > Hiatellidae > Cyrtodaria > Cyrtodaria siliqua. The sequence continues at coordinate 189,746 of JAWPHD010003271.1, read as the reverse complement.
CTGCTGCTGCTGCTGCTGCTTCTGTCTGGCGCTGCTGCTGTTGATATGATGATGTTGCTGCTGATGATGATGCTGCTGCTGCTGATGATGATGATGTTGTTGTTGCTGCTACTTTCGAAGCTACTGCTGCTGATGATGATGATGCTGCTGAATATGATGATGCTACTGCTTCTGCTGATGTTGTTGCTGCTGCTGATTATGATGATGTTGCTAAGCTTCCAATGAAGATGATGCTTCTGAAGATGCTGCTGCGGATGATGATGATGCTGTTCTGATGATGATGATGATGATGATGATGATGCTGAAGATGGTGATGATGTTGCTGCTGCTGTTGATGATGATGAGAATGGTGCTTATCTGCTTCTACTTTTTTGCTGTTGTTGCTGCTGCTATTGATGACGATGCCGTTGATGCTGCTGCTCAAGCTTCTGATGCCGCTGATGATGATGATACTGTTGCTGATGATGATGCTGATGCTGCTGACCATGATGATGCTTCTGCTGCTGCTGCTGTTGCTGCTGCTTTTGCTGCTGCTGCTGATGATGATGATGTTTTTGGTTATAATACAAGGGCCAATTTACACTGGTCTTATATTCATGTGACAAACATAGTTTGTCTCAATGTCTCGCATAACTAAGCTCTGAAACTACGTTCTATCTCAATCTAAAAGTTCAATACTCCACGATGGAAATAAACTCTGTCTCTGTCGAATCTATCGTCATGTGTCTATCTTATGTATAGGTTGTCGTAGTCATACAATGGGACATTATAATACCATTTGACAAAATATGTATTGTAACTATTGTATAGTTGGATATTTTCGACATCTAAGACATGTTATGTACACATTAAATATTTTATTTACACAGTTTATATTTTGTTTCCACATTATATGTATCATGGTTACATTAATGCATTAATATATACAATATCGATATAAATACATATACAAGTAAGAGCGCTCTAACTAATTATAATTGTACTACATGTGTCGGTTCAGTTTGCTAATGATTTATGTCAAAGCTGTTTTTGAAAATTTATATAGAAGAGAATGCCTCACTCCTATTGTAGAATCAAAAGGCTAACATCTATACCCTTGGAAGGTATAATTGGCAGTTTAAAGCTTATATATGACGTCATAATCCTCACTGCTAATGGTAGCCAGTACTTATGTAATAAAATATCAAGATTGCAAACTGAAACGTCTTTTATTGACTGAAATATAATAATAAGCTTGATTGTGGTTTAACGGCATGTCATGTGTACAAACAGCCATACACAACCCGCTCCCGCACCAATCCCCGTGAGTAATAAAGATTTTGGTCCCGCTACGCCACTGAACTGCAAGATATATTAAGCAAGATATATTAAGCGATAGTTAACTTTTAATTAATACAACGAACAAATATATTCCAAGTGCACAGACTAAATATGTTTAAGCTAGGCTGGCCTAGTCCGTTCAGTAGTTCTAAAACAATATTCAATATTTTACCGATTTTCATCAATACATGGATGATGCCAGGTCAATTTAATACTTATTAATTAAAAAAAATAAAGTTTCTGTTGTTCTGTTATCACTATATTAGATATTCTTCTTTCATTTGTTTTATTAGACTGCCTACCGTCCTATCTGTCTACTCAAAATTTGAATTAGGACCGGGAAAGGCAAACATAAATATGTTTCAAGATGTTAAAATGAAAATATAAATATGCATATTCATTATTTTACGGGTTTGCTACCGAAATAAAAAAGCAAACAACTCTTATATGGGTATTCTACCGGGATTTCAACCAGATGTCCTATATTGATATCGGGTATATGGGTTTACTGAGTTGTGGGTCTTCATATATATCTGACTCATATAGATATTGGAAAACATACACCGCCTAGTTCGGTCTCCTACCGGGCTTTCTACCGGATATTATATTTGATACCGGGTATATGAGTTAACTGAGTTTGCATATATATCAGACTCATACAGATATTTGAAAACATACACCGCCTAGTTCGGTCTCCTACCGGGCTTTCTACCTGATATTATATTTGATACCGGGTATATGAGTTAACTAAGTTTGCATGTATATCTGACACATATATATATTGGAAAACATACACCGCCTAGTTCGTTCTCCTACCGGGCTTTCTACCGGATATTATATTTGATACCTGGTATATGAGTTAACTGAGTTTGCATGTATATCTGACACATATAGATATTGGAAAACATACACCACCTAGTTTGGACTTCTACCTGGCTTTATACCGGATCTGATATATTGATACCGTGTATATGAGTAAACTGACTTCTGGGTCTTCATATACATCTGACTCATATAGATATTGGAAAACACACACCGCCTAGTTCGGTCTCCTACCGGACTTTCTACCGGATATTATATCTGATACCTGGTATATGAGTTAACTGAGTTTGCATGTATATCTGACACATATAGACACATATAGATATTGGAAAACATACACTACCTAGTTTGGACTTCTACCTGGCTTTAAATCGGATCTGATATATTGATACCGGGTATATGAGTTAACTGACTTCTGGGTCTTCATATATCTGACTCATATAGATATTAGAAAAACATACACCACCTAGTTTGGACTTCTACCTGGCTTTATACCGGATCTGATATATTGATACCGGGTATATGAGTTAATTGACTTCTGGGTCTTCATATATATCTGACTCATATAGATATTGGAAAAAACATACACCGCCTATTTCGGTCTCCTACCGGGCTTTCTACCGGATATTATATTTGATACCGTGTAATGAGTTAACTGAGTTTGCATGTATATCTGACACATATAGATATTGGAAAACATACACCACCTAGTTTGGACTTCTACCTGGCTTTAAACCGGATCTGATATATTGATACCGGGTATATGAGTTAACTGACTTCTGGGTCTTCACATATATATCTGACTCATATAGATATTGGAAAACATACACCGCCTAGTTCGGTCTCCTACCGGGCTTTCTACCGGATATTATATTTGATACCGGGTATATGAGTTAACTGAGTTTGCATGTATATCTGACAAATATAGATATTGGAAAACATACACCGCCTATTTCGGTCTCCTACCGGGCTTTCTACCGGATATTATATTTGATACCGTGTAACGAGTTAACTGAGTTTGCATGTATATCTGACACATATAGATATTGGAAAACATACATCACCTAGTTTGGACTTCTACCTGGCTTTAAACCGGATCTGATATATTGATACCGGGTATATGAGTTAACTGACTTCTGGGTCTTCATATACATCTGACACATATAGATATTGGAAAAACATACACCGCCTATTTCGGTCTCCTACCGGGCTTTCTACCGGCTATTATAGTTGATACCGTGTAATGAGTTAACTGAGTTTGCATGTATATCTGACACATATATATATATTGGAAAACATACACCACCTAGTTTGGACTTCTACCTGGCTTTAAACCGGATCTGATATATTGATACCGGGTATATGAGTTAACTGACTTCTGGGTCTTCACATATATATCTGACACACATAGATATTGGAAAAACATACACCACCTAGTTTGGACTTCTACCTGGCTTGATACCGGATCTGATATATTGATACCGGGTATATGGGTTAACTGAGTTCTGGGTCTTCATATATATCTGACTCATATAGATATTGGAAAACATACACCGCCTAGTTCGGTCTCCTACCGGGCTTTCTACCGGCTATTATAGTTGATACCGTGTAATGAGTTAACTGAGTTTGCATGTATATCTGACACATATATATATTGGAAAACATACACCACCTAGTTTGGACTTCTACCTGGCTTTAAACCGGATCTGATATATTGATACCGGGTATATGAGTTAACTGACTTCTGGGTCTTCACATATATATCTGACACATATAGATATTGGAAAAACATACACCACCTAGTTTGGACTTCTACCTGGCTTGATACCGGATCTGATATATTGATACCGGGTATATGGGTTAACTGAGTTCTGGGTCTTCATATATATCTGACTCATATAGATATTGGAAAACATACACCGCCTAGTTCGGTCTCCTACCGGGCTTTCTACCGGATATTATATTTGATACCGGGTATATGAGTTAACTGTGTTTGCATGTATATCTGACAAATATAGATATTGGAAAACATACACCGCCTATTTCGGTCTCCTACCGGGCTTTCTACCGGATATTATATATTGATATCAGGTATATGAGTTAACTGAGTTTAAGTCTGCATACCTATCTGACACATATTGATATTAGAAAAACATACACCGCCTAGTTTGGTATTCTAAATTCTACCGTCCTTACTACCGGATCTTATATATTGATACCGGGTAGATGGGTTAACTGAGTTTAGGGTCTGCATATCTATCTGACAAATATAGATAATAGAAAAATATGCTTCCACCGCCTAGTTTTGTCTTCTACCGGGCTTGCTACCGGATCTTATATATTGATATCAGGTATATGAGTTAATTGAGTTTAAGTCTGCATACCTATCTGACACTTATAGATATTAGAAAAACATACACCGCCTAGTTTGGTATTCTACCGTCCTTACTACCGGATCTTATATATTGATACCGGCTAGATGGGTAAACTGAGTTTAGGGACTACATAGCTGTATGACACATACAGATATTAGAAAAAATATACTTACACCGCCCATTTTGGCATTCTACCGGGCTTGCTACCGGATCTTATATATCGATATCGGGTAGATGGCTTAACTGAGTTTAGATCTATCTGACACATATATAATTAGAAAAATATACTTACACCGCCTAGTTTGGTATTCTACTGTGCTTTATACCCATATATGGGTATTCCATATATATATTTATACCGAGTAGACGGGAGAGGTCACTATTGACTTTGCTCACTTATAGTTATAAGGGAAATGAAGCAACCCGGAACATATATATTTATACAGAGTAGACAGGAGAGGTCAATAGTGGCTTTGTTCACTTACAGGTATAAGGGAAATCAAGCACACCATATTTGGTTATTCGACCGGGCTAGCTACCGGATCATATATAGTTATACCGAGTAGACGGGAGAGGTCACTATTGGCTTTGCTCACTTATAGCTATAAGGGAAATCAAGCACTCCATATTTGGATATTCGATCGGGCTTGCTACCGGATCATATATATTATACCGAGTAGACGGGAGAGGTCACTATTGGCTTTGCTCACTTATAGGTATAGGTGAAATGAAGCACTCCATATTTAGGTATTCGACCGGGCTTGCTACCGGATCATATATATTTATACTGAGTAGACGGGAGAGGTCACTATTGACTTTGCTCACTTATAGATATAAGGTAAATCAAGCATCCTATATTTGGGTATTCCACCGGGCATGCTACCGGATCATATATATTTATACAGAGTAGACGGGAGAGGTCACTACTGGCTTTGCTCACATACAGGTATAAGGGAAATCAAGCACACCATATTTGGGTATTCGACCGGGCTTGCTACCGGATCATATATATTTATACCGAGTAGACGGGAGAGGTCACTCTTGACTTTGCTCACTTATATGTATAAGGTAAATTAAGCACTCTATATTTGGTTATTCGACCGGGCTTGCTACCGGATAATATATATTTATACCGAGTAGACGGTTGAGATCACTATTGGCTTTGCTCACTTATAGGTATAAGGTAATACTACTACTACTACTACTACTACTACTACTAATAATAATAATAATAATTATATCTTTATTTCAAGAGGATACATATTTGGCTACAAGCCAGTCTAACATATGGTCCTCAGACAAAATAGAATATATACATTTTATACAAACATTATTAAAACACTGGTACAAAAAGAATAAAATGAACAAAATGTCTAGAAACTTCATGATTTTTCTAAAAAGGTGGTATTTGAGATACATTGATTAAGACTGATTCAACCTTTACGTGATGTGTATACAATTAAAATAATGTTTAAAACCCATTAATTGTATATGTTTTTAACAATATAATTATTAAAAGTTTAAGAATTACATTTTATAACTTAATGAATTAATTGTACACGTGCACACACTGTGATTGACATAGGTAATACATTGGTAATCATGATGTCAAATTACATATATAACAAATCATGTAAACAACACAATAAATACTACTGTAAGATGATCAAAACAATTAAAAGTGATGGTATATTGATTGAATATGGAAGTGATCTTGAGAAATATTTTCTGATTGAAATATCACACCTATTTGTTTTTTCTACAGGGTTAATCTTGTTTAATAGTAATACACAAACACGAATGGGCCATTGAATTCTACTTAGTATTGGTTAAACCACCATTCCTAACTATAGTATGTTTATGTGTGATTTAGCCTAAGACAGCAACTCTTTACGCAGGTTTACAATCATACTATCTAAAAACTAGATTTGAACTAAGTATAACTAAGTATATGTTTTATAACAGTTCTTTATAAATTAACCTCCTTGTAATCAAGCCCAGTTGACGAAACGTAAACGCTGATCTCCTGAGCTGTCATGCAATGGTGTTTTCAATTGAGAATTCATTCTTTTAAGACAATATACCGAAAATGTATGTAAGGTAATCAATGTTATCTAGGCCAGCAGACGAAACATACAAGCTGATCCACTAAACCGTCAAACATTGAGGTTTTATTGTATTATATATATGAAAGTATGCAATCAATGTTATCCAGTCCAGCAGACTAAACATACAAGCTGATCCACTGAACCTTAAAACATTGATGTTTTATTGTATTTATATTAGTTCATGTTTGCATAATAGTATTGACCTATTTAGATCCTATCATACACACAACAATACTCTTTGTATGCAAGTTTCTTATGCACTTAACATATATAGTTTTTATGATTAGTTCATGTTTGCATAATAGTATTGACCTATTTAGACCCTATCATACTCACAACAATACTCATGTATGCAAGTTTCTTATGCACTTAACATATATAGTTTTTATGATTTCATAAGACTTTGTGTCGCTAAAAACGACAATCAAGTAAATCAAGCATCTTATATTTGGATCAATCGATTGAATCATAAATATATGTTGATACACAATATGTGTATCAACATATATTTATGATTCAATCGAAAACAAACTGGACACATGTTAATACTAGATGTTATACTATTCTCTATTCCATATTTGAGATATGATTATTTGATTGTTTAATATTTCTATTCATACTTATTTTTTTTCTTTCTATTTTTGTATGAAAACGATTTATTGAATTTTTCATGCATCATGTCTGATGCGCTAATAGCTCGCGTAAAACAATAAATTCAAGTTTTAATTTTATCTTTTAATTTTAAATTGCTAGTGTGGGTGTGTGTGTGTATTCGTGCGTGAGTGGCTGCGTGCGTGCGTGCGTGCGTGCGTGCGTGCCGAGCGTGCGTGCGATAACTATTTCATTGAAAAGTATTTTAACAACTGCTTTTTTACGCAACTGTATACATGTGCATCATTCCACGTGAATGTTGTTGCCCCCCCCCCCCCCCCCCCCCCCCCAATCAATTATATACAGTTTAATTAGTCTAGTTTTATTACTATGTGGCTTTCATATTATTTCATAAAACAGAGAAACCCTCCATCAAAATGGGCCCAGGAACTTTCTAAAACGGCTGAGGGAACTCTGTGAAAATAAAATTTGTTGGTGTATTCCAGTGTATTATATTCATTACACCTTTATCTATAAAGGTAGATGGGAGAGGTCATTATTGGCCTTGTTCAACTATATATATAATGGAAATCAAGCACTCCATGTTTGTGTATTCGACCAGGCTTGCTACCGGATCATATATATTTATAATGAGTAGACAGGAGAGTTCACTATTGACTTTGCTCACATACAGGTATAAGGGAAATCAATCACACCATATTTGTGTATTCGACCAGGCTTGCTACCGGATCATATATATTTATAATGAGTAGACAGGAGAGGTCACTATTGGCTTCGCTCACTTATAGATATAATGGAAATCAAGCACCCCATATTTGGGTATTCGACTGGGCTTGCTATCTAATCTTATCTATTTATACAGAGTACACAGGAGAGTACATATTAGTACGTTTGCGCACTAATAGATACAAGGGAAATGAAGCACTCTATATTTTGGCATTCTACCGGGCTTGCTACCTGATCTGATATATTTATACAGGAGAGTTCACTATGTGTGCGTTTGCACACTTATAGATATAAGGGAAGTGAAGTACTCCATATTTATGTATTCTACCGGGCTTGCTACCGGATATTATATATTGATACCGGGTAAATATGGGTTAACTGAGTTTAGGGTATGCATATATATCTGACACATATAGATATAAGAAAAACATACACCGCCTAGTTTGGTATTCTAGCGGGCTTGCTACCGGATATTATATATTGATACCGGGTATATGGGTTAACTAAGTTTAGGGTATGCATACATATATCTGACACATATATATATTAGAAAAACATATACCGTCTAGTTTGGTATTAGTATACAACGCACTGGCAGTCTGCATGTTTAGTGATTGACCCCTCTACAGTCAGTCACTACGCTTCACTTTTCCCTTGTGCGATGACTGGACAACCTCTTGGGACTCTATGATTGCACCTACTGAAACCCCGACCAAGGGAGGTAGGTACATGAGCTTTCGTCCCTTGGATTTTCTGGTCGGTCGTACCCTAGATTGGTTTTCCCTTTGGCTGCAACTGCTGTGATTGTTCAGTACAATTCTGGATACATCCTGAGATGTTTCTTATTTTATATTTTATATAGCTTTACAACAACATCTTAGTGTTTCTTTTGTTATTTTCTCTGGATGTGGACTTTATTGTTAGAGAATTCCTTTTGATGGGATGTAGTTTTGTTTACACTGTCTATTTGGGCGCTGAAGACAGGATAATAGCAATGATTGTGTACACATAAAATCGATTCAAGCTAACCTGTAGGCCTTATTGTCTACTGACCGTTCCAAGTCGATAACCCTGTCTTCACCACCCTTTCTGTTGTATTTTGTCTCCTTCATTGTATAATTAATTCCTTGTTTACAGTACAGTGCGGACCTGCGATGCCATTGCGTTCGGACGCTGTGGTTTCTATAGGACCCTATATCTCATTTTGCTACCGGGCTTGCTACCGGATCTTATATATTGATATCAGATATCAATATAGACATATATACATTCGAACCGCCTACTTTTGTATTCCATCAGGTTTGCTAACGAATATTATGTATTGATACCGGCTAGTAGATTAAATGAGTTTATCGTCTACATTTATCTTATATATATGTACACAGAGTACACAGGAGAGTTCACTATTAGTGCGTTCACACTTATAGATATAAGGGAAATGAAGCACTCCATATTTGGGTATTCTACCCGGTTTGCTACCTGATTTGATATATTTATACAGCGTACACAGGAGAGTTCACTATTAGTGTGTTTGCACACTTATAGATATAAGGGAAATGAAGCACTCCATATTTGGGTATTCTACCGGGCTTGCTACCTGATCTTATCTATTTATACAGAGTATACAGGAGAGTTTACTATTAGAGCGTTTGCGCACTATTAGATATAAGGGAAGTGAAGCACTCCATATTTGGGTATTCTACCTGGTTTACTATCTAATCTTATCTATTTATACAGAGTACACAGGAGAGTACATATTAGTACGTTTGCGCACTAATAGATACAAGGGAAATGAAGCACTCTGTATTTGGGCATTCTACCGGGCTTGCTACCTGATCTGATATATTTATACAGGAGAGTTCACTATGTGTGCGTTTGCACACTTATAGATATAAGGGAAGTGAAGTACTCCATATTTATGTATTCTACCGGGCTTGCTACCTGATATGATATATTTATACAGAGTACACAGGAGAGTTCACTATTAGTGAATTCCACCGGGCTAACTACCGAATCTTAGATATTAATATCTGGTAGATTGGCGTGTGCATATCGAGGCCCCAGTATTAAAGGGTCGCATACATACATGCATGCATACATGCATACATTCATACATGACATGCACGCACGCACGCACATGTGCATGCATTGTACATACAACACATTGCCAATTACAAACATATGTGTGCATAAAGGTCGTAACGGGTAGTTAAAACCTTTGACATTACTTTTAATGTCAATAAACATAAGGTCTTAAGTGAAACATCCTTTATTGCAATATTAGAGTTTTTGTTGCAATAATGAAATAGTTAAAACCGAAATTATCATATTTATTTTTAAAAAATACGGATGTATTTTAAGGCACAAATATACCACTCGGACCCTAGACCCATATGAAAAGCCTGATGTACCCACTTTAATCAATGTATCTCAAATACAAGCCTTTTAGGAAAATCATGAAGTTTCTAGACATTTTATTATTTTTGTTCCATTGTTTTAATTATGTTTGTATAAACTGTAAACATATTATATTTTGTCTGAGGACCATATGTAGCCAAATATGTTATCCTCTTGAAATGAAGATATTAGTATATGTTTTATTCAAAATTCCAATAGGCCTTAAGGCCTGTGAGGATACAAATAGTTAACACAATACAATGACAGGTAATACGAAATGAAACAACATAAACAAATGTACATATGGAGAAGATGGTATAAATATTTTCATATCATTTAATCATCTATTTTATACACACAGTCTTTCACTATGTAATACACAATATGAGTAAGCCCACGTGAGATTAAAATTCACATTCCATGGACATTGCATCTTTGTAAATATTTATATTTTATTTTATTTTACATTTCTATTTTACGAATTATGAATATTGTTTTATATAATTTTCATACACATGACTATAAACATATAAAGACATGTATTTAAATGCAATATGTAACTATCATGTTTTCAGTTTATATATATATATATTTATATATATCATCTGATAAAGATTTCAAGCACTAAACAAACAAATAATACATAACTCATCATGACGATTACAACAAAATACATGTGGCGTTGCACAATGTATCGTCTAGGATATAATTCAAGTGAATCTATTTCATTGCATATATCATAGCACAATCAAACATAGCCAAATGTTTTTGCATATACAATGCAACTGAGTATATATTGTGTATTGTTTATTCTGAAACACAAAGCAAAACCAAACTTTAAGACAATGCATAGATAATGCAGATGTGTATATACAATAATTGCATATATTCTATGTCAAAAAATAAAAATAAAAACGTTACAACATGATATTTCCATTTACTTACACACAATTTAAAACTTTTGTAATGATTAGTTATTGGAAAATAATATCCTTTCGGATTTCAATTATTATTATTATTCTTCTTATTATTACTACAATAAGTGAGCAAAGCCAATAGTGACCTCGCCCGTGTACTCGGTATACATATTTATGATCCGGTAGCAAGACTGGTCAAATACCCAAATTATTTCCTTTATACCTGTACTTGAGCAAAGCCAGTAGTTACCTATCCAGTCTACTCGGTATAAATATATATGATCCGGTAGCAAGCCCGGTCGAATACCCCAAAACGGGGTGCTTGATTTCTCTTACACCTGTAAGTGAGCAAAGCCAATAGGGACCTCTCCCGTCTACTCGGTATAAATAAATATCATCCGGTAGCAAGCCCGGTCGATTACCCAAATATGGAGTGCTTGATTTCCCCTTATACCTGTAAGTGAGTAAAGCCAATAGGGACCTCTCCCGTTTACTCCCTATAAATATATATGATTCGGTAGCAAGCCCGGTCGAAAACCCAAATATGGAATGCTTGATTTCCCTTATACCCTTATATCTGTACGTGTGCAAAGCAAGTAGTGACCTCTCCCGCTTACTATATAATATATATAATAAATATATATAACCCGGTAGGAAGCCCGATCGAATACCCAAATATGGGTATAAAGCATAGTAAAATACCAAAGTAGGCTGTGTAAGTATGTTTTACTAATATATGTATGTGTCAGATAGATATGCAGACCCTAAACTCTGTTAACCCATCTACCCGGTATCAATATATAAGATCCGGTAGCAAGCCCGGTAGAATACCGAAATGAGCGGTGTAAGTATGTTCTTCTAATAACGGTGTCAGATAGATATGCAAACCTAAACTCTATTTAACCCATATACCCAGTATCAATATATGGCATCATCCATGTATTTAGGAAAATCGATAAAACATTGACCATTGTTTTAGAACCACTGATCTGACTAGGACTGTTTGCACTTTCCCGACCCTAATTTCAAATTTAGGTATGCTGGGAGGCACATATTTTATTTTATTTGTTAAAAAGCAAAATTTAATAAAATGAAAAGAAAAACAATGGTATTTTCATTGATCAACTTAATTAATTGGCATGATTAATATATGAAACAATCGTTAAAAATGTTTAAACATATTGACTTTTTTAATTGTTTTAGCCATGTTGGCAGAATATATGACTATTATCACCAGTGTTGACTTGAAATACAAATAGAGCAACAAGAAAAATGGCTGTAACATTAAAGTAGAGCTTTTAACACATGCATTCAATGCAATATGCAAATGAAAAATTATAAACAGAGGCATTTAAAACGCAAGCGTGTACAATGTATGTTACACATCGTAGAACTGGCGGCTTTCCGTCACATCTATACTATGTGGACTTGCTATGAAGTTTGTAAAGCACTCATCTTTCTATTAGATAATATTTTCTTCAGGTATGGTACCACCGTTTATAGACAAATTGTTGGTATCCCTATGGGTACGAACTGTGCACCACTTGTCGCAGATTTGTTTTTATTTTGCTATGAAAGGGATTTCATGTTGAGTCTTTCACCAGATACCCAGGCAGATGTTATTGAAGCTTTTAATGACATCTCTCGGTATCTGGATGACATACTGAACATTGACAACCCTTTCTTTCCAAATATGGTTCATAATATTTATCCTAAAGAACTTCAGCTTAATAAAGCTAATATATCTGATAATAACGCTTCTTTTCTTGATTTAGATCTCTCGATTGAAAATGGTCAAATAATTAGCAAAATCTATGACAAGAGAGATGATTTTAATTTTGACATTGTTAATTACACCCACTTGGATGGGGATGTTCCCCGAGCAACTTCTTATGGGGTATATGTGTCTCAACTTATTCGTTTTTCAAGAGCTTGTACTCGAGTTGAGGACTTTAATATTCGTAATCTTTGTATAACTAAAAAGCTACTCAATCAGGGTTACCGTTACCATAAACTTCGTAAAACCTTTGCAAAACATTATTATCGTAACCCTGATCTTCTTTCCAAATATAAAAGTAATTTAAGGACTCTTCTGCGACAAGGACTATCACAACCTGACTTCTATGGTGATGTGATTTATAAACTTCGTAAGATTCTTGGTCATGATCACTTTTATACTATCTTTGTTAAACTTGTTAAAAAGTTTATCAAAAGAGGTTATGACCCTATCATTTTGCAACGTACTGCATGCTTGGTGGTGGACCCTTTTACAGTTCGCCACTATGCTTTCCTCTTTAATTGTACGATGACCGGACAGGCTGTGGACCCTATGATGACGCCTACCTAAATCCCATTGGGACGGTGGCGTTTGATGTTTGTCTATGATCTTTCCTGTCGTGCCCTTAATGGTTTATTCTCTTGTTGCTCTGGCTTCTGTCAAGTCATTGAGTACCTTCATTGTGGCTTTCTAGGCTATTGTTTTTTGTATTATATTTACACGAGCATATTTGTGTTTTACTTATATTGCCTATTGATGCTGCCTTGTTGGTTAGAGATTAGTTCATGGCGGGGATTTCTTTATTTACACTGTCCTGTTTTAATGGGATGACAGTAGGGTAAGAGTGAGGTTTGGTGCTCCCTAAAACCGGTTTAAACCCCCAGTGGCCTTTGTTGCCACTGACCGTTCCAAGGCGGTAGCCCTATTGTCAACCCTTTTGTGTTTGTGATGTCGCTTGCATGTTTTATTACTTTTGCCTTCTCGTTTGTCTGCGTGTTTGTTTTTGTGTTTTATGGTTGACTGTCGTCCTTGAATGCTGCTTTCCCTGTCCGATATTTGTATCCGTCTTGCCTAATTAAGGTACTACGGGGTGCAGTAAAGATGTTCTTAGAATGGGAAAAACATACTTGATAGGGCCATATTTTCGTGTCGATCGTGAAAGGGCAAACACTATATTTTTAAGTGTGGCCCATATCTATATGTGTCACATATGATTGCAATCCCTAAAGTGAGTTTACAAATCTAACCGGTATCAATATATAACATCCTGTAGCATTCTGCTATATCTATATATTCTGCATTCATGCAAACCCGATAGTGAGTTTACCCATATAAAGTGTTTGTATTTTATTATTTTATCTATATGTGTGGCCCCGTTGAAAACCCTATTTTATACACAAGTAGGGAGTATTTCTAGATTCTCCTTTTATACGTCTATATTTGTGACATGCACTCCTTAATTTCAGTTTACATATCTGCCCAATTCCAATATATAAGATCCGGTAGCAAGCCCGGTTGAATACATAAATAAGCGACGTGTTTATTTAATCCTTATATATATAAAAGTGTGGCATGCATGCAAATCCTAAGTTGAGTTTACTTATCTACCAGGATCAGGTAGCAAACCCGGTAGCATACAGAAATCGACGATGTTTGTATATATACATGCATATTCTGTAAGGATGTTTTACCCATCTTCAGACTCCTCATAAATATATTAGATCATCATTATCATCTCAGCAGGAGCAGCAGCAACAACAGCAGCAACAGCAACAACAACAGCATCAGAGGAGTAGCAGCAGCAGCAGCAGCAGCAGCAACAACAGCAGCAGCAGCAGCAGCATTTCCACAACGAAAGAACAGCCTATATAACTCTATGTAAACAAAGATGGCCGCTGGCGGCCATATTTGACATCCAAAGTCGTGCCAGTCATTTTGGTAAAGGTTTCAAATCAATATCACTTATGGTTTTTGAGTAGTCGCCACAATATCGCATTTTTAGAATCTATTTTTAGCCGTGGCGGCCATCTTGAATCACCGGCCGACCTGAATTTGTGCTAGGATCAACTAGACATCATGAGCAACATTCCTGTGAAGCTCCATGAAAATTCGTCAAGCAGTTTCAGAGGAGTAGTCGCCACAAAAAAAAGTTTACGGACGGACGGACGGACGGACGACGGACGCCGCGCTAAAAACAAACAATCATAGTCTGCATTATCATCAGCAACAGCAGTAGCAGAAGTATTCTCACAACTAAAAAATGTCTCCATGATGATGATGATCATCATCATCTGCAACAACAGCAGCAGTAGCAACAGCAGCAGCAGCAAAACACAGCAAAGCATCATCGTCATCATCATCATTATCATCATCATCATCATCATCAGCAGCAGAAGCATTTCCACAACATCAACACAGTCTCCATCATCATCATCATCATCATAATCCTTAGCAGCAATAGCAGCAGCAGTAGCAACAGCATATTGTTATAAGCAGCAGCAGCCGCATCTCCAGTAGCAGCAGCCGTAGCAGCAACAGCAGCAGCAGTATCATCATCATCATCATCAACTGCAGCATTTCCACAACCACAATACCACCTTCACTAGTCTCCATATTCAGCATCACAATCATCTCAGCAGCAGCAGCATAACATCACTGTCTCAAGGATCATCATCATCATAAAATATCACCATCATCATCTTCATCATCAGCAGCAGCAGCAACATCAGCAGCAACAGCAACATCAGCAGCAGCAACAGCAAAAACAGTAGCAGTAGATAAGTATCATCATAATCATCGTCATCATCTTCATCAGCAGCAGCAGCAGCAGCAGCAACAACAGCAGCAGCAACAACAACAGCAAAAACAGTAGCAGTAGATAAGTATCATCATAATCATCAGCAGCAGCAGCAGCGGCGGCAGCCGCAATAACTACAACAACAGCAGCAGCAAAAACAGTAGCAACAGATAAGCATCATCATCATTATCATAGCATCCTCATCATCATCAGCAGCAGCAGCTACAACAGCAACAGGAGGAGCAAAAACAGTAGCAGCAGATAAGCATCATCATCATCATCAGCAGCAGCAGCAGTAGCAGCAGCAAAAAGAGTAGCAGCAGATAAGCATCATCATCATCATCATCAGCAGCAGCAGTAGCAGCAGCAGTAGCAGCAGCAAAAAGAGTAGCAGCAGATAAGCATCATCATCATCAGCAGCAGCAGCAGCAGTAGCAGCAGCAAAAAGAGTAGCAGCAGATAAGCATCATCATCATCATCAGCAGCAGCAGTAGCAGCAGCAAAAACATTAGCAGTATATAATCAGCATCATCATCATCATCATCATCATCAGCAGCATCATCATCATCATCATCATCATCATCATCAGCAGCAGCAACAACAGCAAAAACAGTAGCAGTAGATAAGTATCATCATAATCATCATCAGCAGCAGCAGCAGCAGCAGCAGCGGCAGCCACAGTAACTACAACAGCAGCAGCAGAGCAAAAACAGTAGCAGCAGATAAGCATCATCATCATCAGCAGCAGCAGCAGTAGCAGCAGCAAAAAGAGTAGCAGCAGATACGCATTATCATCATCAGCAGCAGCAGTAGCAGCAGCAAAAACAGTAGCAGCCGATTAGCATCATCATTATCAGCAACAGTAGCAGCAGCAGGAAAAACAGTAGCAGTATCACCAGCAGCAACAAAGACAGCAGCAGATAAGAATCATCATCATCGTCATCAGCAGCAGCAGCAGTAGCGAAAATATTAGCAGCAGATAAGCATCAGCATCATCATCATTACCTGCAGCATTTCCACAACCACAACACCACCTTCACCAGTCTCCATATTCAGCATCACAATCAACTCAGCAGCAGCAGCATAACACCACTGTCTCAAGGATCATCATCATCATAAAATATCACCATCATCATCATCAGCAGCAGCAGCAACATCAGCAGCAACAGCAACATCAGCAGCAGCAGCATCAAAACAGTAGCAGCAGATAAACATCATCAACAACATCATCATCATCATCATCATCATCATCATCATCATCATCATCATCATCAGCAGCAGCAGCAAAAATAGTAGCAGCAGATAAGCATCATCATCATCAGCAGCAGCAGCAGCAACAAAACAGCAAAAATAGTAGCAGCACATAAGCATCATCATCATCAGCAGCAGCAGCAGCAGCAACAAGAGAAGCAGCAGATAAGCATCATCATCATCAGCAGAAGTAGCAGCAGAAAAACAGTAGCAGCAGATAAGCATCAGCAACAGCAGCAGCAGCAGCAGAAGCAAAAACAGTAGCAGTATCACCAGTAGCAACAAAACCAGTAGAGCAGATAAGAATCATCATCATCATCATCAGCAGCAGCAGCAGCAGTAGCGAAAACAGTAGCAGCAGATAAGCATCATCATCAACAGCAGCAGCAGCAAAAACAGTAGCAGCAGATAAGCATCATCATCATCATCAGCAGCAGCAGCACTAGCAGCAGCAAAAAAAGCAGCATCATCAGCAGCAGCAGTAGCAGCAGATAAGCATCATCATCATCATCAGCAGCAGCAGCAGTAGCAAAAACATTAGCAGCAGATAAGCATCAGCAGTAGCAGCAGCAAACACACTAGCAGCAGATAATCCTCATCATCAGCAGCAGCAGCATCAATAGCAGCAGCAAAAATGTTAGCAGCAGATAAGCACCATCATTATCAACAACATCATCAGCAGCAGTAACATCATCATCAGCAGCAGCAACAGCAACATCAACAACAGTAAAAACAGTAGATGCACAACAGTTTACAATATCTTAAGTCAAAAAACACTGTTTGTTTATGTGCACTAATTTACTGTACCGTTTTCAAGCCGTATATTCGAAAACAATCTTCCTCCGTAGATTGGTTTAAACTGATTTTAAATTGTTATTTTTGGGGGCATTTGACAATAAATAACACACGTATAATTACTTTTATAAACATTTCTGGTAGGAAATCGTCAAAAACAGCCGGAAAAGCAAGAAATTTGCAGCCGGTAGATAGCCCGGTTTTAGTGTCCAAACTGGGTTACTATCATACCTGCTTCATGTTGTCCACCATTATTATTCATGATAGATGGCGCTGTAAGTACTGAGACTGGTTTCAGCTTTTCCCCCTTACTTAGGAGAGAAATAATGTACATTTTGTAAACCAGTCTAATAAATGACATTTTGGCGGGTACAGGGATCACGCTGATGACGTCATAACGTTTACGTTACTTGGAACGAGCCTGAGTGTCAATTCTCTGCAATATGCTGGACTTTATATTTCGTTTTAGTGTTCTGAACACTGCATTATCAGTGATCGGACATGAAATAGGCGCTAGCCTCGGTAAACTTGGCGGATGTAGGCACATGCTCCTGTTTGTGTGGATATTTTATGTTGGGTTATTGGAGCTGTTGATCAACAAGTTCGTTTTCCAGATAAGTTCATCATTTGCCACAATGTTCTTGCTTGCATCCAGTTACGTCATTTTTGTCGAACGTTTTGTACCGAAAGCAACGATTCTTAGGCCGCTTGACATTGCATTTGTGAAGATACTAGCCAGACTAGCGACCAACATATCACTACCCGCAGTACTTTGGTTCTACGTTTGGAAACCATTGAATAGATCATGTACTGAGTTTGTAACCGGACAGACTGGAAAATCATTTCACCCTGGTTGTATATCTTTGTGCCTGGTTATCTTAGTATATACTCTCATTTACGTATATCGGAATAGATCCGTGAGAACTTTAGACATGCCAGATGCTGGAGCAAAGAAAGCTCCACCGATGCCACCAAGACCGTCGACGGCAATGCTTCGGACAAGAAAACAACGCCTTCCGTCAGTTTCGCATGTTAAGGGACAGACTGTTACGAGGTTTCGAGTTCAAAGAGCCTCCACGGTGGACCAAGATTGAGATACAACTGTTGCATAACGTCGATTGTGTTAAAATGTAAATTGTCCCAATACAATGCCATTGATGAAATTTTTGTTTTCCCTAGAAAAAATGCATTGTTATTATTTAACTCCGTCCTGCGGTATATATAGTTAACAGGGCACGAAAATTCCTCCACTCGTCTGCTCGCCTTAGTGCGCGTACTGTTCGTTTCGAATCATTTGGGGTTTTTTGGAGGGAATAATAGATTTTATTGAAAAATGAAAAAAAAAAACATTATCGCAAAAGCGAATGACATAACAAGACTCAATGTGGATGCAGACTTGTAGTTTAAGCGACGTCACCGGCTCATTATTATGATATGAATTCACGGCTATTTTTAACTCATCATAACTTTTAAAGGGACACACGGCAATCTTGAGTTTTATAGTATGCATTAAAATTAACCCTCGATCATGGATATATATGTACACATATATCTATGCCTCCATGTATTAATCATGTATCATTTTGACTTTAAGGGTGCTGACATAAATGTATATAATTAAATAAAGAAATGAGAATTGTTTTCGTTATTCTACCAAATGTTTAAATATATTATTGGCGCAACATAACCAGGGAGTATGTATACTTACTATACATACTCCCTGATATAACATAGTTTGTAGTATAAAGTAAAACGACTTGCTTTGAACTATGCTAATAATTATTATTAATGATTGAACAAGTTATGTAGAAAAACTAAAGGGACGCCGTGAGATTTTTAAAAATCAAGATTGCCGTATGTCCCTTTAAGGTACTTTACCGATTTCAATAAACTACCCTCATTGTCTCAGTTAAAGAAACTAAAGCCAAATAACGGCAAAATTAAATTAAAATACAAAACCGTTGATCAAAACTCTATCCAGGTGTTCAGCACATATAATAATGTATATGTGCCGATTAAAAGTATATGCTAAGTCAAGGGTTCTTAAAATATCTGTGATTGAATATGCGTAAAATGAACTATGAGTTGGTAACTATAAATTATCACTCTCCTTTTTCCACATCACACCTGACATCAACCCGAGAATTCAACATCAATACTGAGGTCATACGAGGTATTGATATTGCTCCAGGTTGATATCGGATGTGATATGGAAAAATAAGAGTTGTAATTTATTTAAACTACATGTACACAAACATGAAGAGAGAAATATATTCCTCATTTATTACTGAGTACTGAAAAAAGAGAAAAATCTATTTGTTATTTTATAAGTTTATTTACCGATTTTGGAAATGTTATTATTAACAAAGCGCTCGATTTAGGTATGTTTTTGCTTAATAACTTTATATCTAACTTTTTGTTTTAGTTAAGCGCGCATTACCATATAAAGTGGGAATTTTCCTCCACCGCAAACGGGTAGTTCGATTCACATAGTCTCTTAGATTAGCCCTCCCAAAGTATTGGAAATTTAGACCTCCCAAAGTCACGAAAGTATTGGAAATGAAAGAAAGCGTACCTGACCGTGAACGTTTGGAAAAGCTAATCTCAGAAAGGACTGGATGAATCGAAATATCGGTTGCTACAGAGGAAAGAGCTCATTTTGTAGAAGGACGTGCACTTCAGTTGAACACAATGTGTTAAATATTAAAAAAGTAATCGAGCAAAAACATACCTGAATAGAGCGCTTTGTTGACATATTTTTTGCCGTGAGTGGCCAGAGATTCAAACGTCTTTTCCCCTGCATCCATTTTAACGGCGTCAGTTAATTTACGGTTATTGACGTCACTTACTTCCGGGTTATCATCCCGCACAAGTTATCACCCGCAAACTACGGCAAAGTGAAATCTGTTCTGTACTGAATGAATTATTTTAATTTTGGCCCTAGAGGATTTCGGTATAATATAAAAAATATCACATTCATGAGAGGGTGATAGTAAGAATGTTCACCCTTTGGAAATAGATTACCGCTCTCGGCTTCGCCTTGGGCCATACTCACATCCTCAGGGTGTACATTCTTACTATCACCCTCTCATGAATATGATATAGTTTATATATTATCACGGCAGTCTCTTTTCCAAGGAAGTGTTGTATCACCGAAAAAACACAAATGGTTCAGCGAGATCTTTAACATGCATAGAGTATGTCTCTCCCTGCACACGGGTCTGACGGCCTACACACGGGTCTGACGGCTTTACAACCCTCTCTGATGGATTGCATACTTCCAAAATAATACTGAGGGAGTACGTTCGAAAACCCGACACGTGACCCCACTGGGAATGGAACTGGGACCTCTGGATCGAGACGACACCGCAGCTCGCATCTTAGTTTACTACTGCTGCTGCTGCTACTGCTACTACTTTTTCAATGCAAATGTTTTTTTTGTTTGGCGGAGCAACATTTAGCAGTAGCAGCAGCAGCAGCAGCAGCAGCAGCAGCAAAGTATTTATCACAACATACATAAGTTATCAAACGTTATTTGAGATTCTCTAATTTTCGGCTGTCCCAGCAACCCGAGGTTTACAGGGGCAAATGATCCAACGGTATTTTTGGCTTTAAACTATTTATGCCTCAAACTATTTTCAAAACAATATTTTTGTTTTATTTACCAATAAACAACTCCAGTTCAAAATATATCTGATTTACGTAAGTATTGTCGAAAAATGTTTATGTAAACTGGTAAATGCTGATAACTCTTAGACTGAAATGCACACTGGAGTGTTTGACTATGTTCTTAAAAGAAGAAGGCCATATGTTGCAAACATCTCTCATTTCCTTTTTAAAAATGTCATGGTTACGCATGTAGGTCAACTGCCATGTGGATATTTGAGGAAATTTGATAATATTATATAGAAAAGGGTACCTGTAACAATGGAAAATGGCAACTATAGCATAAAACATAATAACAATAAAGACTTTATTTAACGAGAGAACTCATTTGAAATTAGTCAATCTTCCATCAGGCCCTCAACAATATATACAATATATATTATACAATATTTACAAAGATATGTGATATACATTTAAAATGAATTGTAGTATATTAATGCATACAGTAACGGAAATATGTCCAAACGGAGTTGCGAGACTTAGCCATTATTGTATGTTTTGGTTAATCCACTGTAAATACAATGTTTTGAAATGATTAACAGATTAGGCATTTTTTATATGATGAAGAAGTGAGTTCCACACTTTAGAACCTGAATAGGGAGACGATTTTCTGAAAAACTCACTATTCGGTCTGGGGGAATATAGTTGTAGATTTGAGGATGATCTTAAATTTTGGATATGTACATTTGAAGTAAGAGTAAACGTATTTTTAAAATAAGTAGGAGCCTGATCATTAAATGTTTTAAACATAAAAATTGCTTTTTGAAAATTAACTCTTTTGGGGAACATTGTCCAACGAAGTTCGGTAAACAGTTCAACAGATGGAGTTTCGAAATTTTTATCCAGGATAAGTCTTGCAACTCTTTTTGGGAATCTTACAAGAGAAACATTACAATTTCCCCATATCACACAACAGTAATCTAACTGGGGTAAGATTTAAGCATTGAAAAATAATTTACGCATAGGTATATAGAAAGGTAGATCTTCATGCGAGATAACAGATATAACAATGAATTACATTTTTTAAGATCTTTATCAATTTGGCTATTCCAAGAGAGGGTGTTGTCAATTGTAACACCGAGTAAGTTTTCTTCGTAACTACAGTTAATGGTTTCATCTTTGAATTGAATCATCATAAATACGATTTATTTTGTTCTTAGAAGAGAGATACATTAATTGTGTTTTTGTTGCATTGACAGACATGCGATTTGTATCGCACCAGGCGTTGGCGCTAATAAGGTCATTATTGATAGAATTTACAGCGTTGTATCGTCTGCAAAAATATCTGTGACTGTATTTTCAATACATAACGGCAAGCCATTGATTTAGATTAACAATAATAAGGGGCCTAATACAGATCCTTTTTACACCATCATCATTCCTGTTTTAGTAGCCTAAGTGGACATAATGACGAAATGAAACTTAATCAACATGTGGGTGACAATGTATTGAAGGCGTATGACCCGATGTCAGATGTTCTTATACATTTGCAGTTAAGTCTCAAACGTCAGCGCGCATAGAAATAACGGTTGACGCAACAACAAAAAAGAAAAAAGAAAGAAAGAAAAAAAGGATTGGCTACCTTTACTACAGGACAAAAGGTTTTGGTGATCATTTGCTTATTAATAAATTATTCTGTAAAACAAGCACTTCTTGAAAAATATGGAAAAAAAAAACAAACAAATCACAAGTATATTAAAAAAGCGTCGTGTTTGGGGTGCCAGAGAGGTGTTGTGCGGGTGGGGCGGAGTGGGTGGGGGAGCAACGAGTAATAAAAAATGTAACATATACGGTCAGTAACAACAATGTTGACCCTTACCTTATTACCTTTACTGAAATTATTGCTTGTTTCATAGGCTATGTTAAGATTGGGTCTAGGAGTCCTTGATTCATTTAGGTCTAAATTAGTGGTGCACCCATCTAATGCTATAAGGAATCACATATTATATAGCAGCATACACACAAACACACCTTGATATGCTTTTATTGCACATTTTGGATTCTATCTGAGCCCATACTTTATAGAAGACACAATTACGCAACCCTTTATATACTATTATAAGGAATCCCATTATCAATTTGGTTGAACGTGAACAAGAAATGTAAGAGATATAACCATGTAAACACAGTTTATTCAGATATGGCACTATTTCAAACAATATTTTTCTTAAAAAACATGCTATGTAAAATGTGATTCTTAATTATTTTAATCCGTAACAAACCTATTTATTTACTACATTCCGGTCGGCCACCAGTAGGTCCGACCCTCAGGTCCGCCACTATTAGTTCTGACATTCAGATCCGCCAACAGTAGTTTCGACACGCATGTCCATCGCCAGTAGTTCTGACATGCAGTAGGTCCGACACTCAGGTCCGCCACCAGTTGTTCCGACACCCAGGCCCGCTACCTGTAGGTCCGACACTCAGGTCCGCCACCATTTTTTCCGACACTCAGGTATGCCACCAGTAGTTCCGACACTCAGGTCCGCCCCTAGTAGGTCTGACACTCAAGTCCGCCACCATGCAGTAGGTCCGACACTCAGGTCCGCCACCAGTTGTTCCGACACTCAGGTCCGCCCCTAGTAGGTCTGACACTCAGGTCCGCCCGTAGTAGGTCTGACACTCAGGTCCGCCCCTAGTAGGTCTGACACTCAGGTCCGCCCCTATTAGGTCTGACACTCAGGTCCGCCCCTAGTAGGTCTGACACTCGGGTATGCCATCAGTAGTACCGACATTCAGGTCCGCCACCATTTGTTTCGACACTCAGGTCTGCCTGACGTAGTTCAGACATTCAGGTACGCCACCAGTGATATGCTTTTATTGCTTTTATTGCACATTTTGGATTCTATCTGAGCCCATACTTTATAGAAGACACAATTACGCAACCCTTTATATACTATTATAAGGAATCCCATTATCAATTTGGTTGAACGTGAACAAGAAATGTAAGAGATATAACCATGTAAACACAGTTTATTCAGATATGGCACTATTTCAAACAATATTTTTCTTAAAAAACATGCTATGTAAAATGTGATTCTTAATTATTTTAATCCATAACAAACCTATTTATTTACTACATTCCGGTCGGCCACCTGTAGGTCCGACCCTCAGGTCCGCCACTATTAGTTCTGACATTCAGATCCGCCAACAGTAGTTTCGACACGCATGTCCATCACCAGTAGTTCTGACATTCAAGTCCGCCACCATGCAGTAGGTCCGACACTCAGGTCCGCCACCAGTTGTTCCGACACCCAGGCCCGCTACCTGTAGGTCCGACACTCAGGTCCGCCACCATTTGTTCCGACACTCAGGTATGCCACCAGTAGTTCCGACACTCAGGTCCGCCCCTAGTAGGTCTGACACTCAAGTCCGCCACCATGCAGTAGGTCCGACACTCAGGTCCGCCACCAGTTGTTCCGACACTCAGGTCCGCCCCTAGTAGGTCTGACACTCAGGTCCGCCCCTAGTAGGTCTGACACTCAGGTCCGCCCCTAGTAGGTCTGACACGCAGGTCCGCCCCTATTAGGTCTGACACTCAGGTCCGCCCCTATTAGGTCTGACACTCGGGTATGCCATCAGTAGTACCGACATTCAGGTCCGCCACCATTTGTTTCGACACTCAGGTCTGTCTGACGTAGTTCAGACATTCAGGTACGCCACCAGTGGGTCCGACACTCAGGTCCACAACCAGTAGATCTGACATTCAGGTCTGCCAACAGTAGTTCCGACACTCAGGTCCGTCACTAGAATTTCTGACATTCAGGTCCGCCACCAGTAGTTCTGACACTCAAGTACGCCACCATAAATTCCTACATTCAGGTCCGCCCACCAGTAGTTCTGACACTCAAGTACGCCACCATAAATCCTACATTCAGATCCGCCCACCAGTAGTTCTGACACTCAAGTACGCCACCATAAATTCCTACATTCAGGTCCGCCACCAGTAGTTCTGACACTCAAGTACGCCACCATAAATTCCTACATTCAGGTCCGCCCACCACTAGTTCTGACACTCAAGTACGCCACCATAAATTCCTACATTCAGGTCCGCCACCAGTAATTATGACACTCAAGTACGCCACCATAAATTCCTACATTCAGGTCCGCCACCATAAGTTCTGACACTCAAGTACGCCACCATAAATTCCTACATTCAGGTCCGCCCACCAGTAGTTCTGACACTCAAGTACGCCACCATAAAGTCCTACATTCAGTTCCGCCACCAGTAGGTCTGACACTCAAGTACGCTACCAGTAGTTCTCACATTCAGGTCCGCCACTATTTGTTCCTACACTCTGGTCTGCCATCAGTAGTTCAGACACTCAGGACCGCCACCAGTAGTTCCGACACATGTTATTATTTCCTACACTCAGATCATCGACCAGTAGTTCCGACACTCAGGTCTGCCATCAGTAGTTCCGACATTGAGGTACGCCACCTGTAGTTCCGACACTCAGGTCTGCCACTAATAGTTCCGACATTCATGTCCACCACCAGTAGATTCGACACTCAGGTATGCCACCAGTAGTTCCGATACTCAGGTATGCCACCAGTAGTTCCGACACTCAGGTATGCCACCAGTAGTTCCGATATTCAGGTATGCCACCAGTAGTTTCGACACTCAGGTATGCCACTAGTAGTTCCGACATTCAGGTATGCCACTAGTAGTTTCGACATTCATGTCCGCCACCAGTAGTTTCGACACTCAGGTATTCCACCAGTAGTTCCGACACTCAGGTATGCCACCAGTAGTTCCGATATTCAGGTATGCCACCAGTAGTTCCGATATTCATGTCCACCACCAGAAGTTCCGACATTCAGGTATGCCACCAATAGTTCCGACATTCAGGTATGCCACTAGTAGTTCCGACAATCAGGTATGCCACTAGTAGTTCCGACAGTCAGATATGCCACTAGTAGTTCCGACATTCGGGTATGTCACTAATAGTTCCGACATTCATGCCACCACCAGTAGTTCCGACATTCAGGTATGCCACCAATAGTTCCGACATTCGGGTATGCCACTAATAGTTCCGACAGTCAGGTATGCAACTAGTAGATCCGACATTCAGGTATGCCACTAGTAGATCCGACGTTCGGGTATGCCACTAGTAGTTCCGACATTCGGGTATGCCACTAGTAGATCCGACATTCATGTCCACCACCAGTAGTTCCGACATTCAATAATTAGGAATAATGGCAATTTTACGTCGACAGAACAAAAGCGGAAAACAGCACTTAAAGTATCTTTAGAAATGTTTTCAACAAATTTCATTTGCATATTTTATTGTATTTTAACACCTTCAACAAAACATAAAAGGTGTGAAGTTGATTTTTATTCAATTTGAGTTAATTGTATAAACTTTAACACCTCTTCTAACGAAAGGTGTTAAAACACTACAGTTGAATGTTTTGTACGATTTTATAGAGATTCGCTTTGCACACATGATGCAGTCACTCTGACATTCTACTTGTTTCATATGGACGGTACATGTTTATGATGCAGTCACTCTGACATTCTACTTGTTTCATATGGACGGTACATGTTTATCAAACTCTTAGAAAGGTAAGACATGTTCTATATCTACTGTAATACGTATTTTTCTTTAAAGGAGAGTACCACCTAACGAGGTCTACATGCATCGATATTACTAGTTATTTGGATTCTTGACAGGGAACATGGGTTCACTTTCCCTGCCTGGAAATTATATTCACCGAGCCGTCAGGCGAGGGGGATAAAATTATATTCACCGAGCCATGCAGTGAATGTGAGCCCATGGTCCCCTGTCAAGAATCCAAATAACGAATTGTCATACTTCAAAATTGTTAATACTTATATTAAAAGCAACTTTAAAGACCGTTACCTTTTTTTATCATGCAGATATGCACTTTTCTGCCTAATAAAGGGGTGACCTATTACATTTTGCTTTAATTAGGCACTGGCCAATAAAGAAAATCAATGCGGAATCCTCGGCGTTTATTGTACGTAACGTTATCTGACGTCATGCACGTAACTGCCTGACGTCATAAAACAAACAAAAAACAACAACATGGCGACGTCCTCGACAAGCGTACCATTCTGAGAAATAGGTAATAATAGTAATTCATACAGAAAATATGAATAATCTACATGATAAATAGAATATTATGTCAGTGCCTTTTACTATCAAATTTATTAGGCTCGGCACGAAAACGAAGAATGGCTCGGCAGAGCCTCGCCCTTCACGAAAACAAAGAATGGCTCGGTAGAGCCTCGCCCTTCTTCGTTTTCTAAGCCTCGCCTAATAAACTTGATAGTAAAAGGCACTGACATAATATTCTCTATTTATTCAGC
This sequence comes from Cyrtodaria siliqua, assembly GCA_037043455.1. Classification (NCBI taxonomy): domain Eukaryota; kingdom Metazoa; phylum Mollusca; class Bivalvia; order Adapedonta; family Hiatellidae; genus Cyrtodaria; species Cyrtodaria siliqua. The sequence goes on along the minus strand of JAWPHD010003271.1, from coordinate 161,846 downwards.
CAATTTCAAGTAACGTGCCTCTATTTCATTAACACGTGACGTCGCTAAATATTTACGTTCATGACGTCAATACTCTGCTCAGTAAACGTAGTAAAATTTGGCCGATTTTTTAAGGAATCTTCGTTTATCGCAAATTCAATGATAGTGATTTATTATCTTTGCTGTAGCTTTTACGTGGGTTATGACTTTTATGTTAGAAAAAGTAATTTTTAAACTTGCCATTTTGAGATTTTTATCGGACAAAATGGCGACCTATACATCTTAATCTTCAGTTTGTTATGAAGGATCCCCAGGACTCAATCTCGCACCATGGGATATTTTTCAATATCCTACCTTGTGAGTGTGTGGTTATTGTGAATTAGTGATTTGCGTAAACGCGTTGAGAAAAACTATGGCGGTGTTATACGTTCCTTCTATTGAAAAACACAAGTATTCGACAAACGCAAGTCGATCTTTGTGTCTGAAAAAACATGAAATGCCTTCTTGAAGGCACCATGTTATCAACGGGACACATATTTAAATACTTTAAAAAAATTACGTTGACCTAGTTTTAAAATAAGGTCAATTAATGTGTGCAACACAAAACAGCTATAAAAGTCATATCTATGAAAACAGAAAGCAAGGGTTGTGTGACCTACTTGAAGGTCGTTGATCTTCTTTATAGGTCACTTACCTTATTGAAAAGTTTAATTTGAATAATGTTACTCTAGATCCTTTTTTAAAGATTTGATTGCATTTTTGATGAAAAGGTTATATGAATAGTTGATGAAATTTATGACCAAATATTATTTATGTTTAGTTGCAAGTCTCTAATCTGCAGCTATTTTCTTCAAAATTGAAAAACTAGGTTACTTACATGTGGACATTTTTTAGATATAGGTCACATAGCTTGCCTTTGAAGATTATATGTTCATAAAGTAAATAATAGGTAAAACAATATTGACCAAATTTAAGGTCACCTAATTTTGGGATCATTGACCTAATTTTGAAAAAAATCATACATTTGGCAGTTTGTCACTGTAGGGCCACTAAAATGGCTTTTAACCTTGTGACCTTGGTGTTTGACATATTTAGCTCGACTATTCGGAAAACAAGAGAGTTTATGTAATCACTACTTGTAAACGCGGCTTACACGCAAAATGTGATGTGAAATGAGACACATTTTAAGAGCTATCATCATTTGGGTTCCATTGGAGCCCAGGGGTTACAGAAACCAAAATTACTTAAGCAGCCCTTAAGATAATGCTATAAGGAAGCTCATGGACAAACTTGGTTGTGCTAGGGTAAACAATATAAGATATATAGACTTGTAAACAAGGCTTACACGCAAATTTGATGTGAAATTGGACACATTTTAAGGGCTATCATAATTTGGGTTCCATTGGAGCCCATGGGTTACAGGAACTAAAATTACTTATGCAGCCTTTAAGATGATGCTATAACCGCACCCACCCCGCTAACATCCCACCACCACATCACCACTACCTGAATGTGTTGTTTTTTTCCATTTTATCTTCCATTATTTGGATATTAAAATTTAAATTTGAACGCGATCATAAAACAATTTAGATTAAATTCAGAGCAGATGAATTATCAGTCGTAATAATAAAAAATAAATAAATGAGGACACACTAAACAATTGCTAGATTCTCATCCCCTTCCTCCACGAATTGCCTTTCGACCACACATTTCTTTAAAATGACAGAAATTTTTGAGTACAACTGATAAAAATAAAATATAAAATTTCACACCCTGCCCCAAATGTTACTATAATTTGTATGAGATTCTATCTATAATTTTATATCGGCCTGGGTTTCTACATCCGCCCCGCCCCCAACCCCACCCCACATTATTTCAGCCTTGTTTTCTGATGGTATATTTCCGACAGCTCTTTTTGCATGAGAAACCGTTTTTAGGATTTTAATTTTACATTGTGATGACATTGATATTACAGGATTTCCGTCAGAAATTTGTGAAGGCATGTCTCATTGCGTGCTTGAGCAAGGATTTATTCGCCTTCATACGAGTTATTTTCGTTAAACAGTTGATAAGTGGAGTATCTTACACGAGTACCTGTTTAATATTGAAATTATTAAACGAGTCGGATAAAATTATATGATGCGAGGCCGTTCCGATACACACCGAGCTGAACGGAAAAAAAGGAACACTGATGCGGCCTTCATTTGCATATTTATTTCACTAGTGTAATATGATAAATACATTCTGGCTTTATAACACTCCCACACCGCATGACATTATGTGATACAAGCTTAATAGACATTGTTTCCGATAGACCTTGAGTTTTAAAAATATCACAACACTACCACTTTCTTAAATTATTATTTTCTATGCTAGAAATGCAATTTCTATCCAACCTTACACTAAATCAAGGCATGACTGACATCTGCAAAATGCCTTAAACTCCTAGGGAAAACCCTATTAGTTGAATTTTTAAGGTCATATGAACATTTGGTGAAAACTATGACCTTTTTTTAAAGTTATATCTTGATCTATTTTCTAAATGTTTTTTTTTTTTTTTTTTAAAATCTCTTACGGCTATAGCTGAAAACATAATACAATGCTGAGGTCAATGACCAACTTTTCAGATCACTAATTTTGAAAAAAATCATACAGAACGCCAGGTTGATCGCCTGTTGTGCTCTACTGCAAACATGGTTGATTGGCTGAATGGGCGTTTAACGTCATTTTCAGCACATGTTTGGCTATATATATATATTTTTTGATTTCTTTTCGTGTTGGAGGCGGACTAATCATTTTTGTCTAGGTAGAACCAATAGAACACCAGTACTGTATACCTCCCGTTATCCGTAAGAATCGACACTTTCTCACTTACAAGTCCAGTACCCCGCGGGATTCGAACCCGCAGCAGTGAGAGAAGTGTAAAAACATCAACTCCTCCAACACTACATGTATTGAGCCGATTTCTTTGAGACTTTATCACGAGTTTTTTTGGATGGTTCATTTTAAGACTTGCATTTTTTTTGCTATGCTTCTTGGTTTGTCTCTATATCAAGTTAATGTTTTCATAGTAGACACATATTGCCACTGCAATGCGCATTTAACCCGTAACCCGCTAAGCACGACTATAATAGCCTTTGCGTCCATTGAAAACCCGGATCAGGTAACTCACAGGCTTCTCAGGGTTTACAATATCTGATCAGTCATTTCCCCCAAAACACACCTTTGTCACATAAATGGAATGGTCTTAATTAAAAAAAAAAGAACTCCATTATATATTTGTAGCGGGTTAAGGGTTTACAAGATTTCTACATGTAAGTGGAAACGTTAAATCGGTCTGCTTGACTGACTTTAAGTAAACTTGACTACACTGTTAAATATACGAAATCCTGTCTGGCCGTTAATATGTCATTCTAATAGTTTTTTCTGAGTTGTTGTGATTTTCTAAATTTCAGATTAGAAATATCAGATTACCAAAATGTCTACACAAATGCGCTTACCACTGGCACGACCGGATATGCAGTTAAGGGGAGAAACCAGAACGGAACTGAATGATGATGATCATTCGAATATCGACCATATTCCGGTAAATACTTCAACAACCGGAACCGGATGGTGTAACTGTGCATACTGTGGAAGAAGTTTTACAACTAAAAATGAGTTAAAACTGCATTTTATTTATTGCGAATATTTCGACAATGACGACACAAATGAAACTAAATCATTCCAACACACAACGGTTTCCAAAGATTCAATTGTCGTTAAGCCTGAGAAGGACAACGAACGCATTGAAACGTTGTATGAACCACGTGCCAGACAACTGATAGCAGGACATGGCACAACTAAACAACGTTCATGTATAAGCGATACTGTCAAAATCAAACAATCATCATCGAACATAGCAACGGTTAATAAGTCTAAACGAGTTCCAGATGACAAAACGCCAGACGAAGATTCTTGCATTACATCTATACAGAATCATGAAACAAAGGAAATGATTAGTGCTCTATGTGATGCAAAAATAGTTACAGAAATCAAAAAGGAAACCGAAACAAATAAGGTAATCATACAGACTGGATCAGAATATTGTGTAACACTGGACAACCTCATGGACAAACCAGTTACTAAAGCTGCTGATACCAATCCGCTTTTAGTCTTTCGAGATAATATAACTAAATCACGAATTCAGCAAAACAATAAGAACTTAATCGGGAAACGTAACCACCTGACTGAAGTAGTTGAAAACTTAAAGAAAGCTCACTCAGAAGGCAGGCACGAATATATAAATACATATTTAGAAGACCAACAACACACAAAGCAAACGTATAGAAGTAAAACACTATCCGAACGAGACACTGATCCAAGTTTAATGAAGATCAGACAAAGTGAACAGAAATCCGACCAGCAGGATGCCCATGTCATCTTCTCTACTAACACTCCCGACAAACTTCTTTCTACTGGCGTGTATTCCGAAATCAGTAAAACAAAGCAAAATCAAGCCTATAAGATAAACCCAGCTGTAGGCGTTGCTCTTGTAAACACAAATCCAACACATATAAAGGGTCGAAGGTATCAGTGCGATTATTGTAATTTGAGTTTCAGATACCAGAGTAGGTTACAGAGACATGTTGGCAAGGACCACGTAGAAACGTCTGAATACAAGGACATCGTTGCGTTAGATTTGAAAGTGTCTAGAACTGATCGGAAAGTTGCTGAAACCAAACAAAATATTGCTGCAGACAAAAGGAAAGTTGCTGGAATACATATTAATGGATGTATATCAAACACGAAGACTAAGGCCCCCTTCAGTACAATACCGTTACTAGGAAAACGCGCACATGTATATAACGTTGAAGATTGCATTGCTCGTACCAAGAAAAGAAAGTTAGATTTCAAACCAGACGTTACAAGCAAGAAATAACAAGTGATAAGAACTTCAGTGAATCAAAACTGGACAATCATATTTATGTAAACGTGAACATATAAATTGACAGCTATTCATATTTATACAAATATCAGCAAAGTAAAATGTCACGCAACATGGGAAAACAGACTCAGTTAAAACGAACATAAAGGTACGAACCAATTTGAACCCCTTGTAAATTCTGGTCGCATAGCGAACTGTTCTGGCATTTAAAAACGCAAATAGTTCAGACGACAATCGATACCGGAAATGATGTACTAGGATCTCACTTCAGCGATTGTAGACGTAATAATTATTTTAATAACATGTTTGTTTATGCCCCGCCACGAACCTGGAGGGGGCATATAGTGTTACCATTGTCCGTACGTCCGTCACGTCCGTACGAACTCTCAAGTTTCACTTTCTCATCGCCAGAAATCAGAGCTTTCAAACTTCACACATGTTTGCATATACGTTACATGAGTATGTTAGTGCCAAACATATATCAGTATGAATGACCTTCACCTACATTTCAAACTTGAAAGCACCATGTGCAAAAAGTAGGTCATAGTGAAAAACATTGACCATGTTATTTATTTAGTTGATTTGTAGCACAACAATAGTCATTATGCTTTCAAATTGCTCACCCACATCCAAAAGACAACAATATGTTCCTATTACAATAAGGTCAATTAGATTGACATTGACATATTTACACACTTTATTAATATTTGTATGCGCTTAAGAGGGTATTCGTGTCACATGGTCATTGTCTAGATATTTATAAAGTGTACATATTCTACTATTCATATGGCCGAATTAATTCGTACTTAAAACATGTAAAACGATACTCTTTATAAATATATCGAGTCAAAAAAGAACTGTACAATCACATGTAAATAATCAACCTCATGACGAATATTATATTGCTTTAAACTATAAATGTGTTCAGACATTTTAATTTTATGTTTTGAGACGAAGTTAAAGTTTGACATTCATGAGGAATTCCAGAACACCAGCAACTAATAAAATCACAGTATTCTCATTCAGCTGCATGCACAATATGTAACTCCATGCAAGTTTGGCTTTCCTTTTACTTTTTGAATTTGAGGAACTCCGACTCTGTTAGTGAAGGAACGTTTCATACAAAGGTATCACTGCTCATACTCTGTTAGTGAAGGAACGTTTCATACAAAGGTATCACTGCTGTATTAATGCCTACATTCTGCACATTGTTAATGATTCCTATTGTTAATGCTTCCTTTGCTAAGTTTGTCATTACAACGTTTTGAATATTTCCAAAAACAGATGTGCACACTTTCTTAACCATATTCAGTGAGTGTTGATTTGAAGAGTGCACCCTGAAAATATAATAATTACTTTTGATGACATATTTTCGGGGTGCAATACTTCTGTAACAGGAACGACTGACATATATAACACACTTTACTGCAATCCCTTTCTGAGAAGCAGTAACCATATTACATTTTTTTGTATGGTGTTTTACGTTATTTTCAACACATGTAAAGTTATATATTACGGTCGATCTTTTTGTAGTGGAGGCAGACCACCCACTTTTTCTGGGTAGAACCAGTACTGTACACCCCCGCCCTCCGTAAGAATCGATACTTCCTCACTTACAAGTCGAGCTCCCATTGGGATTCGAACCCGCAGTGGTGTGAGGCGAGAAGGTTTACAACGCAGTTGCGTTAACCCCACTGAAAAGAACATACACAGTTTTAGATGTAACCATTTAAAGACCATATCCGAACCTTAGAAAATAAGATAATCTGGCATATTTAACTTAATGTTCTAAATGTGACGACTCAAGCTCTTTCCCGAAACTCATTTACAAACCTGCCTCACTGTCAATATAGGCCCCAATTAAAAGGCAATTAAAAATCGAACCGAGAGAGAGCCTCCATCCTGTACAATTCGCCTTGCGAACGTAAGGATAAAATGACCCTATGCTTGAAAACAACAACAACAACAACAACAAAGAGTATATGTAAATTCCTTGTTGAGCAGAGAATTAAGTAACCTCAAATAACTTCTGTTTAAAAGCCTTCATATTTTGCTATACAACTTTTTGTTTAAAAGCCTTCATATTTTGCTATACAACTTTTATACTGTCTTAATTTATATTTTACCCAACACATCAAAACGATTTTTGGACAAAAAATCTAAAACAACAACTTCTTTTTCACATGTTTGTTGCAGTAGAATTTTGCCTTGAAAATGCCCAATTAAAAACCCTAGCCCTATCAAAAACAACTTTTGCATGTAAAATTTTAATTTCTCGACTGATTTGGAAGAAGTAAGGTACTTTTATTTGCCACTAAAATGATCGAAAAGTCGTGGTTTTGAGCCCCGCCCTGACCATATGTGTTGTGTCCCTGCATTTGCTCAGTACTGTTTCTATCCAGGAAGACACCGAGAATGATTACAATTAGTTCATAGAGCTTTCGTTGAAATCGATGTAAAAATAATAAAATATCATCAAATAAGTAGGATTTTAGTCTTTTAAGTTAATTTTTACCTTTCAGGTAGACGTTAATACGCTAAGTATGAAAATGCTATGGCGGCAGTACCAATACATCTCTCCGTGGTCTTTAACAAAATACAGAAACTATACTTGAGTTTAGTGTATTAACAAATAACTTCATTATCTAAACACTTAATTAGGTTCATAATAATGAAATCTAATGAAAAATATATATAAAAGAAAGTTTGAAAAATATGTTATGTGTGTACCTCATCCATCCACATCATACTTGACACAGGGCCGACCATTCCTAGAACTACCCTTTATATGCTGTTCGTCAAGCAAGGGAGCTACTAGTACCATTTTTCTGAAGTCTTTGAACCCACGACCTCCCGCATGCCAGGTGGGCGCTCTATCATTATGCGACTGTCGTAACTAACCGGAAATAAAAACCGAAGTAAACATAAGTGCAAGCCCAACATAGTAACTGGTTTCTAAGAAACCTCGCACATGATATTGAAGTGAATTGGGTGTTAAGGCGCACCAACACATGAAAAAGTTATACGGCACCTTACAGGAATGAACATGCCTGGCTCATCCGCCATTTACATCAAGATACAATATGGAAAATGGGCATAGAACCATATTACCTGCAGAACTGCAGAGTTGCTTCAAATCCTATAGTAGACACTGCATTTACCATGGAGCCACGTTTCCACGTTTGATACGCGGTGTCATGTACATGCTATAGAGATCATGTATGTGAGTAACAACTGTCATTGGTTCAACACTGGTAATCACATTACACAATACTGCCAACGATGAACATGATATATTTGTTAAGAAATACAAATGCTATGTTTTCTGGATTTATGCGTTCATTCTTTACACTTTATGCCTCAAGACAATTTTAGATAAAGGTTATTTCATTTTAATACAAATAATATAGCTTTCCGTCGGACCTAAGACTGGTAAGCGTTTGATAGGTAGATCGTGTTAAATAAAAAAGGCCATGGCGTAGGCTTAGTGGTAGAGCGATCGCCTAGCATGCGGGAGGTCGTGGGTTCAATTCTCGACCGGGTCACACCAGAGATATCATACAAATGGTAAAGTAGTTCCCTTGCTTGACATTCAACGTTACAAGGGTAGTAACAGGACTGGTCTGCTCGGTGTCAGAATAATTTAACTGGGTAGTGTATCACGCCACGTGTCTACGGCGTGGTATTCCAGTGTGGCATCACTTAACATTTGAGAGTTAACTCACAGTTACAAGTAGACACCGTCGGTATATGTAGACACCGTCGGTATATGTAGACATCGTCGGTATATGTAGACATCGTCGGTATATGTAGACACCGTCGGTATATGACTGAAAGGTTATTAAAGGCAGCATTAACACTCGCCCTCCCACCTACAACATTTAACACGAAAGTAATGGAAGGATTTGTTATAATGGTGTTTTACGTAATTTTTACATATGGCTGTATTTTTATAAGCTTATGTCGTGGCGTTGTCCGTCCGTCTGTCCGTTAATATTTACCTGAGAACTGATTGTGGGTAAATATCTTCAACATGATCCAATGAATACATTGATATTTTTTTTGTGAATGAGGCAGACCACCTTATTTTTCCTGGGTAGAACCAGTACTGTTTACCTCCAGCCACCTGTAAGAATCGATACTTTCTAAATTGACAAGTCAAGCTCCCAGTAGGATTCGATCCCGCAGTGGTGAGAGACGAGAGTATTTACTATCCCGACCTCAGAGGCAAGGCCTCACGGGCAATCGTGTGGAATTAACATATTAATATCGAGTATTTTAGTATATGGTGTATCCTTATCCTTATTAACTAACCCGAGCCGGAGTCTCAAAGTGAACTATTGTGATCGATCTTCGTCCGTCGTCGTCGTCGTCGTCGTCGTCGTCGTCCGTTTACATTTGATTAAACAGCCACCTCATAAACCGCTTTGCCATTTTGACTAAACTGTTTCTTAGAATTTGTCAAAAATGTGTCATTGCGAAATCCAAGTTCGCCGCCCGTTACAATTACTGGCCGAAATCATGAAAAAAAATCCTTTCAAAAGCTTCACGAAAGATTTCAACAATTGTTCAAATAAAGTCGACGGGGTCAAAGATGGCTACTCACCTAGTGTCAAACAGATTTTAACTTTGCTTCTTCCCAATATTTTGACTAAATCTTACATCCATAAACATAGATAGACGCCGCTATTAAAAGACCCAAACTCTTAACATGTATTTTTAATGCTATTTAACGGCACATCAACACATTGTAGGTTATTTCGAGCCGCCCCAGAGAAAGAAGAAAGATACATAGGAATCCGGGAACCAGCCCTGCTCTTACTTATAAACAGGTACATAGGATTCTTTAATGTGCTTGGAGGATATACTCCGATTCACGGGCCTCCCATACCCATCCGACGGACAAGGTTCTGGGAAAGTGCCTTCCTCTAGTCTTGCATTATCCATTTTGGCCAAGCCAACCACCACACGAAAACCCCAAAACCTCTTCTTCCAAAAACCGCTCATAGATTTCGAGAGCTTTTTCCCCAGAGTTTATTTATTTTTCCATTAGTTTGTTCAAAATATTTTGTGAAAAGTGGCCCGTCCATGGCATCCAAAGTTTGTTTTTAATATGGAAACGCGTGCAAGACATGTTAACAAGAAACATTTTACATTGTTTGCCCGTTTTTATATAGACATTATCAGTGCACCATATACTTCCAAGTTTGTTTAAATGAAGGCGTCGGGATATTTAACTACCCCAACCCCGGGGGTCCCATGTTTGTATAATTGTAGAGAAAAAGGGGAATCATTGCACATGTTTTGACACATTTTAGATTATCAAGTATGGAAAATGATAGAGATCTGAAAACTATTTTACTCAAGCAAAACAAATGACTGCAAATCCGTATAGATTATTTAGTTCCAAAACAATACTTTTGTTAATATTATTAATTGTTGAGCGTTAATACATATATGGTATGAATTCCATTTTTTTTCGCCGCGATATTTATTGATTAACAGACATGCAGTTTCAGAGTAAAATAACATTGTATTTATAAAGCATATTGAGAAATACTTCAAATGCCGTGTGTCTCTTTAACGTCCGATTTCTTGAAAACAAGCATGATAGTATGGTGTCCTTGACGAGACAGGTCAGCATGTTATCAAACGATTAGTGACATTAAGTAATAAACACTGCCCCAACTGCCGTGTCAATAGCAAACTGCTAACTTTATCTTAACACTGATTACAAATGCGTTTCGTCCAATTAGGCATCAGCGGTCACATACCTCATACATGCATGTTTATATTACCATGTTATGTCAACATGAGTTATGTCTCGATTAGATACGTGTTGTTTACCGACTACTTATATATGCATACTTGCAATTTAAAACGACTGACGAAACTATTTGGCATTTTTCACTTTGTACAACATTATTGCATGAATGAATGATTGGTGTTTTACACTCTCTAACAGCTGTGTTCATATGGGGTTGAAATGGAGAATGGTGATTAGAAAGTCATAACAATAATGGGGATGAAGATGACTACTGCAAATGAACATCATCTTCTTAATCTCCATTCAATTCAGAACCATGGATTGGTGTTCAGTTTCTATGCCACATTGGTGGAGTTCTACCTCCCGCTGTGACAACAGTTGACCATATCTTAGACCCATCAACTGGACCTTTACTATATTATTGATAAGTATGCTTTAGTTTGACATGTACTGTCTATATTCAAAGTAAAAATACAGCTATTACAGTGGGAATGTATGCGTTTATTTACCATTAAATACCCCCGTGGCCGCGATGGTAAAGACGCTGCGTTTAAAATATCCTCGCCTCTCACCGCTGCGGGTTCGAATTCCACTGGGACTCGGCTTGTAAGTGAGAAAATGTCAATTCTTAAGGATGCCGGGAGGTATACAGTATGGATTCTACCCAGGAATAAGTGGCTGGGATGCCTCCACCACGAAAAAATCGACCGTCATAGATAGCCTAAAATGTGCTGAAAATGTCACAAACCACCACTCAACCAACATTTACCATTAAGCAAATGTCACTATTTACCCGTTCCATTTTTTATTTTACGGAACCTCATTGTGCCAATCTAATTCCCAAGAAGTTGAAATCTCCCACCAATGTATTGATTGCTCCACAACAGGCGCCGTCACATTGACAGGCGACCTTGAAAGAATTCCTCCCAGAGCATCATGACAGGATCACTGGCTTATCCAATTTTTCCATATAATTAAACAGAGCCAATGTATTACTTTGTTTATTTTAGCCATGAAACACTTGTATCTTGGATGTTTTTTTAGTCATAGAGAGATGGAAATCGTACTTGTGATGAAAGTTGGTAGGACATCTCCATATTCTGCGTATTGGTGTTTATATTCCATAGTTTGAGACAGATCACAGTCTACATTCTCAAAGAATGATAACTTTTGGTTAAAATCTGTAAATAAATTACGCAAAGCATAAAGCAATATGCTGTGAATGTCGATTAGTCTCCAATTTATATAAAATGAAATAAATACATGAGCAGTGATATAAGACGAAACACAGGAACAGTGATACAAGACGAAATACAGGAACAGTGATCTAAGACGGAAAACAGGAACAGCGATATAAGGCGAAATACAAGAACAGCGATATAAGACGAAATACACGAACAGTAATATACATGTAAGACAAAATAAAGGAACAGTGATATAAGACAAAATACAGGAACAGTGATATAAGACAAAATAAAGGAACGGTGATATAAGACGAAATACAGGAACAGTGATATAAGACGAAATACAAGAACAGTGATATACATATAAGACAAAATAAAGGAACAGTTATATAAGAAGAAATACAGGAATAGTGACATAAGACTAAATACAGGAACAGTGATATAAGACAAAATACAGGAACAGTGATATAAGACGAAATACAGGAACAGTGATATAAGACGAAATACAAGAACAGTGATACAAGACGGAATACAGGAACAGCGATATAAGGCGAAATACAAGAACAGCGATATAAGACGAAATACACGAACAGTAATATACATGTAAGACAAAATAAAGGAACAGTGATATAAGACAAAATACAGGAACAGTGATATAAGACAAAATAAAGGAACGGTGATATAAGACGAAATACAGGAACAGTGATATAAGACGAAATACAAGAACAGTGATATACATATAAGACAAAATAAAGGAACAGTTATATAAGAAGAAATACAGGAATAGTGACATAAGACTAAATACAGGAACAGTGATCTAAGACAAAATACAGGAACAGTGATATAAGACGAAATACAGGAACAGTGATATAAGACGAAATACAAGAACAGTGATACAAGACGGAATACAGGAACAGTGATACAAGACGAAATACAGGAACAGTGATCTAAGACGAAAAACAGCGATATAAGGCAAAATACAAGAACAGCGATATAAGACGAAATACACGAACAGTAATATACATGTAAGACAAAATAAAGGAACAGTGATATAAGATGAAATACAGGAACAGTGTTATAAGACAAAATAAAGGAACGGTGATATAAGACGAAATACAGGAACAGCGATATAAGACGAAATACACGAACAGTGATATATACATGTAAGACAAAATAAAGGAACAGTGATATAAGACGAAATACAGGAACAGTGATATAAGACAAAATAAAGGAACGTTGATATAAGACGAAATACAGGAACAGCGATATAAGACGAATTATTGTATACTTTCATATTGTCCCGTTTAGTTTGCATTGAGCTAAGCGTGCAATATTCTACGATATTGCACGCATTCATATTGCACGGGAACTTTTGCTCGTGCTTGCTAAGAGCCGCGAAATAGAAATAAGGAACTACTTTCAAATAAAAATAACGGAATCCTTCCTATAGTGTCAACAAAAAAATACGTGTTTTTTTTCAACCTTTTATGGCAAAAATTGATAAAATAACTGAAATGGTCACTCACCCACTGTTTTTAACGTTATCGAATGGTAAACAAGCTTTAGGAAATGGCTTGTTGTTTTTAATGACGTCATCCGACGTCGACGTCGTTTTCGCGTAAAATAATCATCCACACAAAATGAAACTGAATGGCAAGATAGGAATTCCATCAAAAGCTATAAAAATAACACAAATACAATGAAAAGTAATAGTCATACAATTAACCTTGATCGAAAACAATATGAAAGTATACAATAAAAAGGTTATTGAATTTGTATGGCTAAATATTACTTGGAACTCGTTGTTTTGGCGCAGGACGACTCGCAAGCTCGTCGTCCTTTGCCAAAACAACTCGTTCCAAGTAATATTTAGCCATACAAATTCAATAACCTATAATACACGAACAGTGATATATACATGTAAGACAAAATAAAGGAACAGTGATATAAGACGAAATACAGGAACAGTGATATAAGACAAAATAAAGGAACGGTGATATAAGACGAAATACAGGAACAGCGATATAAGACGAAATACACGAACAGTGTTATATACATGTAAGACAAAATAAAGGAACAGTGACATAAGACGAAATACAGGAACTGTGATATAAGACAAATTACAGGAACAGTGATATAAGATGAAATACAGGAACAGTGATATAAGACAAAATAAAGGAACGGTGATATAAGACGAAATACAGGAACAGCGATATAAGACGAAATACACGAACAGTGTTATATACATGTAAGACAAAATAAAGGAACAGTGACATAAGACAAAATAAAGGAACGGTGATATAAGACGAAATACAGGAACAGCGATATAAGACGAAATACACGAACAGTGATATATACATGTAAGACAAAATAAAGGAACAGTGATATAAGACGAAATACAGGAACAGTGATATAAGACAAAATAAAGGAACGGTGATATAAGACGAAATACAGGAACAGCGATATAAGACGAAATACACGAACAGTGATATATACATGTAAGACAAAATAAAGGAACAGTGACATAAGACGAAATACAGGAACTGTGATATAAGACAAATTACAGGAACAGTGATCTAAGACGAAATACAAGAAACAGTGATATAAGACGAAATACAGGAATAGTGATATAAGACGAAATACAGGCACAGTGACATAAGACGAAACACTGGAACAGTGATATAAGACGAAATAAGGGAACAGTGATATAAGACAAAATAAAGGAACAGTGATATAAGACGAAATACATGAACAGTGATATAAGAAGAAATACAGGAACGGTGATATAAGACAAAATACAGGAACAACAGTGATATAAGAAGAAATACATGAACAGTGATATAAGAAGAAATACAGGAACAGTGATATAAGACAAAATACAGGAACAACAGTGATATAAGAAGAAATACAGGAACAGTGATATAAGACGAAATACAGGAACAGTGATATAAGAAGAAATACAGAAACAACGATATAAGGCGAAATACAGGAACACTGATCTAAGACGAAATACAGGAACAGTGATATAAGACTAAATACAAGAACAGCGATATAAGACGAAATACACGAACAGTGATATACATGCAAGACAAAATAAAGGAACAGTGATATAAGAAGAAATACAGGAACAGTGACATAAGATGAAATACAGGAACTGTGATATAAGACAAAATACGGGAACAGTGATCTAAGACGAAATACACGAACAGTGATATTATTAGTTATTAGGATTCTTGACAGGGGACTTGGGCTCACATTCCCTGCCTGGAAATTATATTCACCCGAGCCTTTAGGCGAGCCCATGTTCCCTGTCAAGAATCCTAATAACGAATTTGTCATATTTCAAAGTTGTAACCATTTATTTAAGGAAAAAAACAGCCAAAAACACGATTTCATTTTTATTGCGCCAATTTCCCTGTAACGTGGCCCTAACTAGACGTTGTTTACTTTCGTGACGTCATCGCTCTAACGTCGTTAAATTTGGCGGATTTTTTTAATAAAATAAACGTATTTTGTCACTATGTTAATGTTTTATTATCTGTAAAATTGCCAAAAAAATGACACTTTCGATTATCTCAGATTTTTACACACATTGGAAAGCGCAGAAAAGCGATAGGAAGGAAAAATCGGCGGTTTCCAAAACGAATCGGCAACATTATCGTCGCCATTTTGTTTTTGTGTATTTGAGTAATGGGGTACCTACGGGGAATTCGTCCTATGTTCACGTGTCGAGACGTAGACATGGGCTCATGTCTACGGCGTATTGACCAATGAAATCATGAGAATTTTCTTTGCAGTATGACAAAAGACGAAATACAGGAACAGTGATATAAGACGAAATACAGTAACAGTGACATAAGACGAAATACAGGAACAGTGATATAAGCCGAAATACAGGAACAGTGATATAAGACGAAATACAAGAACAGTGATATAAGACGAAATATAGGAACAGTGATCTAAGACGAAATACAGGAACAGTGATATACGACGAAATACAGGAATAGTGATGTAATACTATGGGTTATTAAATTAGTATGTATAAATATTATTTGGAATTAATTTATTTTGGCGGGAAAAGAATGAGTTCCATGTAATAATTCACACTACAAATTTAATAACCTTTTGAGTGAATATTATTTTCTGCTAAACTTATTGACCTATTTGTTTTTGTTTGTTCGTTTTTGTTCGGCTCGACAAACATGGAAGCGCTCAAGACAGAATTTACTCACGCAGGCTAAACATGCTGAATTACGTATTTTTCTTTGAGATAAAATAATAAATATAGTACTAATTGTTGACGTTTGAATGCTTTTATTTCGAGATGATTTCGTACCGTCATGTTCACGTCATGTTTTGGATGCATATCTAAGACGTCGTGTTCAAGCAACTTAATCATGCTGATAAAAATTGTTGATTTTTATAACAATTCATGACTCAGTAGTCCTGGCCTGGAATTCACCAACCATTATTAAGAATATTCTTAGACTTAAGCTCAAGTATGCAAATTTCAATCACAAATATTTTTATAAGTTTACAGAATAAACGTTCAAAACAAGGTGCTATGTATAAATATGATGCATACTAATAAATAGCAACTTTCGAATTTTCAGTACTTGAGATCAAGTCTAAGAATAGTTTGAAAAATGGTTGGTGAATTCCAGGCCAGGCATTGAATTCACCAACCATTCTTCAAACTATTCTTAGACTTGAGCTCAAATACTCAAATTTCATTCAAAAATATTCCCATGAGCTTCATAGCTAAACAGTCGTATGAAGTTGCCATTCATTAGAATTATCATATTTATACATAGCAGCTTGTTATGAAGGTTTATGCTTTAAACTTATAGAAATATGTGTGATTAAAATGTGCATACTTGGGCTTAAGTCTAAGATATTCTCAAGAATGGTTGGTGAATTCAAGGCCTGGTCATCTTCGATGCTTGATTGTAAATACAAACGTCTTGTGCAGATTTTTTTTTCACCCGGAAACACGTGTCCGTAATTATTATGTTTTTATTGTAGTATTTTTGACCATCCACATTTAGTTCATCGATATAATAATGAAGTTTCCTTTTTTGTGTATTTATTAATTTATGGTTTTTCTGCCGTCCTGTTTATCTTGAATAGAAGGTGCGTCTGTATCAGCCAATCAGCAACGATACCAGAATCTCGGTAAAATGGCTGCCGCGTCAAACCGTTTTTTTAGAAAAACTGTTCTAGACGTTTGTCTTGAAACAAGCAAGCGTCGCAGATGATCTAGACTAAATTCTCTACGGCAATATTTGTATTTGAAATAGCCGTCACGTTTAGATAAAAAACAATACGCGTTTATTTCCCGGCTCTTTGCAATGGACTCTTTGCTAAAGCCCCGCAGAGATGATTAAACTTGCATATTTGTACGTTGCTTAATGTTGAATCTGATTAATTGACAGACAATACTCTTATATACAAAATTAATATGCAAATAAGGTAAAGAGCAAGATTAAACATTACAAAATAACTGATATGGGTCTCAATTTATAAAAACCGCTAAAACAATCGACAATTTCCTTGCTATTATAAAGATATAGGGAACCAAATTTTACCATTTGTGAAATTACATCCCTTTACATTGAAATAAGAGCGAAATTATAGTTTCTGTAAAACATGTAACTTACCACATGTTACTATGGTTTTCGCATATTTCTTTTGAGAATTATTCCCTTAATATAACTGATAATTATGTATAAGTTATACTGCCCATGACCGCTTCTACACATATCCTAGAATCTGGTCAACGGGATTTAAATGCTATTTACTTCCTAAACTTATTTTTATCAGTATACATTTACAGGCACGACGGCTTAGTCTTTTACACTGTTTTTCCTCCCATCAGTTAGTAAACATATTATTTGCAAATACTTTTAAAACATAGATTCCAGTACAAATGTGCACACATGTCAGGCATCTGTGAAGTTTGGACAAATTGCACCCTTTATCTGGATATCGTTCTTTGTCACAGATTACAACCATCTTTGTTGCCACTCATCAGGACCAGGGGAGGAGCAGCTCTGATGGGAGTGATCTGATCTTTGACACAAGGTCTCCGTGGCCGAGTGGTTAACGACGTTATGTAGTTAACCTGCTCGCCTCTCACCGCTGTGGGTTTGAATACCACTAGGAGGTAGACTTGTGAGGAAGTGTACAGTACTGTTTCTACCCAGGAAATGTATCATATATGTCCTTACACGTATTGAAAATGACGTAAAACACCATACAAAAAAACAACAAAAAACAAACAAACAAACAAACATACTGATCTTTGACCTAATCACCTAAACAATATGGATCAGCCTTCTCCCATGAGAAGTCTATCTTAGAAGTTTTATGATCCTAGGTTGAAAGGTCTTCGAGCAATGTTTTCTCTGACAACCCTTGACTAAACAAGAGGCCCAAGAGGGTATGTGGACGCTTTACTGGCTAAAGATAAGGTTTGTGTATAAGGGGTCATAACTCCGTCAAAAATCATTCAACCGAAACATGGCGATGACATGCGCAACAAGGCTTGGTACTAATCATTCCTGCCACGTTTCGTTGAAATCTGGCAAGAGGTTCAGGAGAACTAGTTTGTACAAAGTTAGTATATTAAAAGCTTAAAGGGTCATAACTCCGCCAAAATTCATTCCACTGGAACACGGCGATGATATGCACAACTAGCCTTGGTACTCATCACCCCTGCCAAGATTTGTTTAAATCCGACCAGGGGGTCAAGAGAACTAGTCCGGACAATGTTTGTGTATTAAAAAACTGTAAAAGGACCATAACTCTGCCAAACTATCATTCAACCGGAACACGGTGATGACATGCCCAAATAGGCTTGGTACTCATCTTATCCACCAAGATTCGTTGAAATCCGGCCAGGAATTCAGGAGAGGCTAGTCTGGACAAAGTTTGTGTATTAAAACCTTTAAAGGGCCATAACTCTAACAAAAATCATTCGACCGGAACAATGCAATGATATGCACAACTAGGCTTGATACTGATCATCTTGGCCAAATTTCCGTGAAATTCGGCCAGGGGTTCAGGAGAACTAGTCTGGACAAAGTTTGTGTATTTCAACCTTTAAAGAGTCATAACTCCGCGAAAAAACTTTCAACCGCAACACGGTGATGATATGCACAACTAGACTTGGTACCAATCATCCCTGCAAAGTTTCTTTGAAATCCAGCTAGGAGTTCAGGAGAACTAGTCCAGAAAATGTTTGTGTATTAAAACCTTTAAAGGGCAATAACTCCGCCAAATCATTCAACCGGAACACAGTTACGATATGTACTACTAGGCTTGGTAGTGATCATCCCTGCAAAGTTTCAACTAAATACTGCCAAATGAAGGTCCTATCGTCTTCACGAGGTAAAATACAGCATTTTTGAAAAAATCAAGGACCATAACTCCGGTGTTACTAATCCGATTTGGTTGGTTATCAAAACTTTCAAAGCTTTTATTGATATCAGCAATCTGGTGAAGTTTGGTAAAGATCCAAAATACAGCATTTTTAACTTAATCAAGGGCCATAACTCTCGTGTTTCCGTCCGATTTGGCTATTTTTCGAACTTTTACGAGATTTCATTAATATCAACAATCTGGTAAAGTTTGGTAAAGATCGGATGAAAATCGAAGGTCCTATTGTGTTAACGAGGCAAAATACAGCAATTTTAACTAAATCGGAGGCCATAACTCCTCTGTTATTGGTCCGAACTAGCTAGTTTTCGAACTTATCCGAGCTTTCATTGATATCAACAATCTGGTAAAGATTGAAAAATATCGGATACAAATGAAGGCTGTATCGTGTTAACTTGGCCAAATAATAGCATATTTCAGACAAGAAATGTCACAGTAAGTGACAAATGCCCCCGAACTGACCTGTAAGTGTGACCTTGACCTTGGAGAAATATGAAACCAACAGATATATTTAAAAATAATTAAAAAAAACACAAAAAAACAACAACAAACAATAAAAATCAAATAAAATAAAATTAAAAAAACACAAAAAAACCTTGACCTTGGAGCCACGGACCTGGATTTTGTGCGCGACACGTCGTTTTGTTGTGGTGAGCAATTGTGCGAAGTTATTTGAAAATCCATCCATTATTGTCAGAGTTATGAAGCGGACACGAGTGTACAGACGAACGGATTTTGACCTTTGATCTCTAAGTGTGACCTTGACCTTGGATCTACGGACCTGGATTTTGTGCGACACGTCGTCTTGTTGTGGTGAGCAATTGTGCAAAAGTTATTTGAAAATCCATCCATTATTGTCAGAGTTATGAAGCGGACACGAGTGTACAGACGAACGGACAAACAGTGCGACTACTATATGCCACCCTTCGGGGGCATAAAAATCAAGGGCCCGTGTAAATGGTCTGATCTGGCTGTTTTTCGAGCTCGTCCGAGCTGTCATTGATATCAACAATCTTGAAAATTTAACAAAGATTGAAAGAAAAATGAAGGCCCTATCGTGTTAACGAGGCAACATATAGCAATTTTAACTAAATCAAGGGCCATAACTCCAGTGCTAGTGTTCCGAACCGGTTGGTTTTCGAACTCGTCCGAGCTTTCATTGATATCAACAATCTGCAAACGTTTGAAAAAGATCGGATGCAAAATGAAGGCCATATCGTCTTAACGAGGCAAAAGTTAACGGACGGACGGACGACGGACAACACACCATCCAACAAGCCCTGCTGGCCTTCGGCCAGTAGAGCTAGAACAAAAGGAATCATCCTTGTCCTATAGGAAGTTTCATACTTTTTCTCATTCATGATCTCAGGTTAAAAGGTACTAGAGTTATAGCTTAAAAAAACTTTTCTATGCCAGGTCACTGTGACCTTGACTTTTCGCCTAGTAACTTCAAATTCAATAGGAATCATACTTCTTTCAAAAGTAGTATATCTATGAAGTTTCATTGTCCTAGATTAATTAGGACTGGAGTTATAGCGCTGAATCCATTCATTTGTCCATCTGCCCGATCACAACATTGAACTTTGACCTGGTGACCTTAAAAGCATTAGCGATCGTCATTGTCTCAGGGACAGTCTATCTGTGAAGTTTCATAATCTTAGAAGCCGTTTTCCTACGTTGATTCACCGCGACCTATGAGTGATAGCGTGGTAGCTATTTTTCTATGTCGGGTCACCTTGACCTATGAGTTATTGCGTTGAAGCTATTTTTCTATGTCGGGTCACCTTGACATATGAGTTATAGCGTTGAAGCTATTTTTCTATGTCGGGTCACCTTGACCTAGTGACCTCAAGGACAATACATACCATCCGTGTCTCACGGCCCGTCACGGGCGTCTTATCTTTGACGTTTCATGATCCTATGCTGAAAGGTACTCGAGATACAATGTGGAAATTGTTTTGGTATGTCGGGTGAATGCGATCTTGAACTATGATCTAGTGACCTCAAAACAATAGGGATCATCTTTGTCCTATCCTCACGATCTTGTGTGTAATATGCAATTCAAATTGTTGACGGACGGACGGACAACACCATACCATAATG
Source organism: Cyrtodaria siliqua (assembly GCA_037043455.1). Classification (NCBI taxonomy): domain Eukaryota; kingdom Metazoa; phylum Mollusca; class Bivalvia; order Adapedonta; family Hiatellidae; genus Cyrtodaria; species Cyrtodaria siliqua. The sequence continues at coordinate 140,446 of JAWPHD010003271.1, read as the reverse complement.
AGTTCCGTTTTTTCAAACGGGCGTAATAAAAAGAAAGAAACCAAATGTATTATACTGAACAGCGAACAGTTCTGTCTTTATTATATCACATCACAACGCAATTTAACAATCAAGTCCATAAAAAAGTAGTTCAAAATAAATTCCCTCAAAGCCATTTCACAAAAAGCAAACATAAAAAAGCTCGTTCACAATCAATTCCATGAAAAAGCTATTTCGGAATAATTTCAATCAAAAAGTTATTGTACAATAAATTCCATGAAATGCATCAATTCAATCAAAAAGATATTTTACAATCAATTCCATCAATTGAACTGAATTGGGGTTTTAAGGCGCACCAACACACTGAAAGAATATATGGCGCCTAACAGGAATAAACATGCCAGGCTCATCCTCCATGTACATCGAGATAAAATATGGAGAACGGGCCTAGAACCTTCTCACCCTGAACTGCAGAGTTGCTGCAAATTCTATTGTAGACACTCCATTTACGCTGAAGCCACGTTATAGTGTTTCTGCCACTGCTCTAGTGATATGAGCGAGATGGCACCTGAAACAATGCAGGAGTCATGATGAAGACCTTTAATGAGCATGAACAAAAAATGATAAAATGAACATGAATTTGGGGGTGGGGAGGGGTGGGGGTGGGGTGTTCTACGCCTCTGCCTTCCCCTCCAACGGGATCTGCAGTGGCCCTATTCTTTGCCCCGTAACCACGCGGGAAAAAGCAATTTTACAATAAATTCCATGAAAGCCATTTCACAATAAATTCCATAAAAAAGCTATTTCATAATAATTTCATCAAAAAGGCTATCTAACAATAGTTGCATAAAAAACACAATACTCTAGTTTACAATAAATTCCATGAAAAAACTATTTCACAATAAATTCCATCAAAAAACTATTTTATAATCAATTATATGAAAGGCCACAATCAATGCAATGACAAAGCTATGTCACAATAAATTCAACCAAAAAACTATTTTACAACAATTTCCATAAAAAGCGATTTCACCATTAATTTAGCCAAAAAAGCTGTTTTACAATCAATTCCATCAATAAGCAATTTTACAATTCATTCCATGAAACAGATATTTCATAATAATTTCATCAAAAACCTATTTCACAATAGATACATGAAAAACACACTACTTCACAATAAATTTCATCAAAAAGCTAGTTTACAATAAATTCCATGAACAATTATTGCACAATAAATTTCTTCAAAAAACTATCCTACAGTTAATGCTATGAAAGGCCACCATCAATTCCATGCAAAAGCTATTTCACAATACATTCTACCAAAAAGCTATTTCACAATAAATCCATCAAAAAGCTATTTTACAACAAATTCCATCAAAACCTATTTAACAATAAATACACAAAAAAAGAAGATATTTCACAATAAATTCAATCAAAAAGCTATTTTACAATAATTTCCATAAAAAGCAATTTCACAATTAATTTCGCCAAAATAGCAGTTTTACAATCAATTCCGATCCAAAAGCATCTTTTACAATAAATTCCATGAAAAAGCTATTTCACAATAATTCCATCAAAAAGCTATTTTACAATAAATTATATGAAAACAAAATTTCACAATAAATTCTATCGACAAGCTATGTTACAATCAATTATATGAAAGGCAATTTTACAATCAATTCCATAAAAAAAGCTATTTAACAATAAATTCCATCAAAATGCTTTTTTTACAATAACTTCCATCAAAAAGCTATTTCATAATAAATTCCATCAAAAGCTAGTTTACAACAAATCCCATCAAAAACCTATATAACAATAAATACATAAAAAAAGAAGATATTTCACAATAAATTCCATCAAAAAGTTATTTTACAATCAAGTCCATGAAAGGAAATTTTACAATAAATTCCATGAAAAAACTATTTCACAATAAATTCCATCAAAAAACTACTTTACAATCAATTATATGAAAGGCCACAATCAATTCCATGACAAAGCTATTTCTCAATAAATTCCATCAAAAAGCTATTTTACAATCCATTCCATCAAAAACCTATTTAACAATAAAGACATAAAAAAAAAGATATTTCACAATAAATTCCATGAAAAAGCTAGTTTACAATACATTCCATGAAAACTCTTATTTCACAATCAATTGCAAGAAAAAGCTATTTCACAATAAATTCCATCAAAAAGCTATTTACAATAAATTCCATGAAAAAGCTATTTCAAAATGATTCCATCAAAAAGCTATTTTACAATAAATTCCATCAAAAAGCTATTTACAATCAATTCCATGTAATGCTATTTTACAATCAATTCTAGTAAAGCTATTATACAATTAATTCCATCAAAATTGCATCAGAAGGCTTTTTTAACAAGATGCTCAAAGTATTGGAGAGCAATACACGTCCCCTACCGGGCTTGTTTGTAGTAACAGTGACCTTGACCATAAATGCAATCCTTGCTTTTCATATAAGCCACCTACACTGTACACCAGGTTTCAGGCCAATATCTCATTCCCAAGTTAAGTTTATGAGCAAGGTCACTGTTACTACAAATTCCCGATGCCATAGCAACTATATTATTTTGTGAAATCAACAAAATAAAATAACGTGCATACTTCCCTCATTGCCCTCTACCAACATGCCAAATTTCATAACAATATCTTAAATACTTTTCTCATTATTGCATAATCCATATTTGTAGGACGGACTGACTGGCGACTGACTGACGAACGGACGTGGGGCAAACCTAACGTCCCCTCATGTGACACACCGGTAGGAGACTATAACAATCAATGGCATCAAGTCTTTTTTACACTAAATACCACATCAGGCTATTTACAATCAATTGTATACAAATACTACAATCAATTGCATAATTATTTGTTTTAGAATCAATTCCATAAAAGGCTATTTTACAGTGAATTGCATCAAAATACTTATTTATAATCAAGTACACCAAAATATATATTACAACCAATTCCTTACACTGTTACTTCTATGCCGACTGGAACACCCTTACACTGTTACTTCTATATCAACTGGAACACCTTTACATTGTTACTTCTATACCAACTGGAACACCTTTACACTGTTACTTCTATACCAACTGGAACACCCTTACACTGTTACTTCTATACCAACTGGAACACCTTTACACTGTTACTTCTATACCAACTGGAACACCCTTACACTGTTACTTCTATACCAACTGGAACACCTTTACACTGTTACTTCTATACCAACTGGAACACCTTTACACTGTTACTTCTATACCAACTGGAACACCTTTACACTGTTACTTCTATACCAACTGGAACACCCTTACACTGTTACTTCTATACCAACTGGAACACCTTTACACTGTTACTTCTATACCAACTGGAACACCCTTACACTGTTACTTCTATACCAACTGGAACACCTTTACACTGTTACTTCTATACCAACTGGAACACCTTTACACTGTTACTTCTATACCAACTGGAACACCTTTACACTGTTACTTCTATTCCAACTGGAACACCTTTACACTGTTACTTCTATACCAACTGGAACACCTTTACACTGTTACTTCTATACCAACTGAAACACCCTTACACTGTTACTTCTATACCAACTGGAATACCTTTACACTGTTACTTCTATACCAACTGGAACACCCTTACACTGTTACTTCTATACCAACTGGAACACCTTTACACTGTTACTTCTATTCCAACTGGAACACCCTTCCACGGTCACTGACATTCCAACTGGAACACCTTCACACGGTCACTTCTATTCCAACTGGAACACCTTACACGGTCACTTCTACGCCAACTGGAACACCCTTACACTGTCACTGACATTCCAACTGGAACACCTTCACACGGTCACTTCTATTCCAACTGGAACACCTTTACACTGTTACTTCTATACCAACTGGAACACCCTTACACTGTTACGTCTATACCAACTGGAACACCTTTACACTGTTACTTCTATACCAACTGGAACACCCTTACACTGTTACTTCTATACCAACTGGAACACCTTTACACTGTTACTTCTATACCAACTGGAACACCCTTACACTGTTACTTCTATACCAACTGGAACACCTTTACACTGTTACTTCTATACCAACTGGAACACCCTTACACTGTTACTTCTATACCAACTGGAACACCTTTACACTGTTACTTCTATACCAACTGAAACACCTTCAAACCGTCACTTCTATTCCAACTGGAACATCCTTACACTGTCACTTCTATGCCAACTGGAACAGCCTTACACTGTCACTTCTATGCCAACTTGAACACCTTTACACCGTCACTTCTATTCCAACTGGAACACCTTACACGGTCACTTCTATGCCAACTGGAACCCCTTACACGGTCACTGATATTCCAACTGGAACACCTTACACGGTCACTGATATTCCAAGTGGAACACCTTCACACGGTCACTTCTATTCCAACTGGAACACCTTACACGGTCATTGATATTCCAACTGGAACACATCCACACGGTCACTTCTATTTCAACTGGAACACCTTACACGGTCACTTCTATTCCAATTGGAACAGCTTTACATTGTCATTTCTATTCCAACTGGAACACCCTTACACGGTCACTGACATTCCAACTGGAACACCTTCACACGGTCACTTCTATTCCAACTGGAACACCTTACACGGTCACTTCTACGCCAACTGGAACACCCTTACACTGTCACTGACATTCCAACTGGAACACCTTCACACGGTCACTTCTATTCCAACTGGAACACCTAACACGGTCACTTCTATTCCAACTGGAACAGCTTTACACTGTCATTTCTATTCCAACTGGAACACCCTTACACGGTCACTGACATTCCAAATGGAACACCTTCACACGGTCACTTCTATTCCAACTGGAACACCTTACACGGCCACTTCTACGCCAACTGGAACACCCTTACACTGTCACTGACATTCCAACTGGAACACCTTCACACGGTCACTTCTATTCCAACTGGAACACCTTACACGGTCACTTTTATTCCAACTGGAACAGCTTTACACTGTCATTTCTATTCCAACTGGAACACCTTACACGGTCACTGACATTCCAACTGGAACACCTTCACACGGTCACTTCTATTCCAACTGGAACACCTTACACGGTCACTTCTATTCCAACTGGAACACCCTTACACTGTCACTTTTATGTCAACTGGAGCACATTCAAACACACTGTCACTTCTATTTTAACTGGAACATCCGTACACAGTCACTTCTACGCCAACTGGAACACCCTTACACTGTCACTGACATTCCAACTGGAACACCTTCACACGGTCACTTCTATTCCAACTGGAACACCTTACACGGTCACTTCTATTCCAACTGGAACAGCTTTACACTGTCATTTCTATTCCAACTGGAACACCTTACACGGTCACTGACATTCCAACTGGAACACCTTCACACGGTCACTTCTATTCCAACTGGAACACCTTACACGGTCACTTCTATTTCAACTGGAACACCCTTACACTGTCACTTTTATGTCAACTGGAACACATTCATTCACACTGTCACTTCTATTTTAACTGGAACATCCTTACACAGTCACTTCTACGCCAACTGGAACACCTTTACACTGTCACTGACATTCCAACTGGAACACATTTACACTGTCACTTATATTCCAACTGGAACATCCTTACACAGTCACTTCTATGCCAACTGGAACATCCTTACACAGCCACTTCTATGCCAACTGGAACACCCTTACACTGTCACTGACATTCCAACTGGAACACCCTTACATAGTCACTTTTCTGCCAACTGGAACATTCTTACACTGTCACTGACATCCCAACTGGAACATCCTTACACAGTCACTTTTCTGCCAACTGGAACATCCTTACACAGTCACTTCTATTCTAAGTAGATCCATCTGCACTGTCACCTCTATTCTCCGGAACACCCATTAACTGTCAATTATTCCCTGAAACATGCTTACTAATATTCCAACTGGAACACCCTTACACTGTCACAGATATTACGACTCGAACATCATTAACTGTCACTTATATTCCAACTGTAACATCCTTACACTGTCACTTATATTCCAACTGGAATATCCTTCCACTGTTATTCTATTCCAACTTGAACACATTTAGACTGTCACTTCTATTCATGCCAACATAGAGTTTAGCTGTGTTGATACAATACGCGACGGATTTGGGGCAATGCAGTCCATCTTCCGGTCCCAGTAGTTCCTGTACCTTGGTAAGTTCAGGAGTCAGCTGATGAATCATGTCCGACGCACCATTACACACATAAACGTACCCGTAACTGTCCACGGTCAGGTCTACAGGATAACTTAAATAGGTATCCTTAAACGCTGCCTTCACACGCCCGGTATCCAATGTCAGACTGGTCACAGTTTTAGTTCCTTCATCAGCCACGTAGATGGTAGTGCAATCAGGACTGATAACTACACGTCTCAAGTCTTTGAATAGTGGTTGTCCATTGATACCGTATTGTATGGTTCTTAGAACATCGCCTCTCATATTTAGAACTTGAACCTGGGTGGACAATACTGCGATTATCGTTTGCGAACAGTAGCCAATGCCGTAAACTTTACCATCAACGGGTATGTCGTGCTGCATTGTTAAAGTATCGGACACACCAAGAAACTGAATTAAATTCTTTGACGGAAGAGTTACGGCCACTTGGTGAGAGGAGACAGTTGTTACATCAAAAGGAGTTGAAGACAGTGCTTTCTCTGAAAGAACCTTGTTTTTATCGACGTCGATAAGCTTTACACATTCGGTGCCCTGGTCGACTATAACCAAACGATCGTCGGATACCACTGTCATCCCGGTTATATAGCAATCTTTCCTATACAGCATTGGTTTAACTCTGATATCTCCGACAAATGTGGCTTTTGTTTTCGGTCTTGACAATTTTCCTAAAGTTCTGACAGTTTCCAACATAAGTTTGATTCTCTTGTCAGGCTCAAACCAGTAGCGCTGTACTGTATTGCTATCGGCTATGCAGCTCAGGGTGGCCTCAAACGACGCGAGCTTCATTTCAGTTCGTTTTACGGCAACACACAACTGTATCTGGTCTGTGGCATTGTGTTTATCCTTGATATTACTGGTCGATGTCGTAATGTCCGAGGTTAGTATGTCACACGCTTTAGATATGGTATCCATTTTCTGAATATCATCGTCTTTGAGCATAGTTGCTTCTTTAATCATGTCGTTTTCTAGCTTATCAAATACAATATTAATTTCTTGGCGTAACCCTCTGATTCGGGCTGTTGCATCATATCTGTATTTCTCGCAAAGTTTGATGTTTTCTGCTGCTTTGCGTTGATTGTCGAAGGCACATCGTGTCATTTGATCAAGTATGGCAATTAACTTTGTATATTCGTCGTTTCCATGATCTATATCGGGAATAAAATGTATATATTCGCATGTTCGATGTCCAGTAGTCATGCAAACGTGACAGCATAGATGGTCGTGGTTCTTGCAATAGTATTCAATGAACTTACTTTTATGTACTGGACACTTTTCGATGTTCTTAGCTGTTGTCGCATTTGGACGTTTTTGCATCATAATATGCGTGTCGTGGAGTATAGAATGGTGCTTTGATGGAGTAGCCATTCGGTGATAGTCGATGCACAATTGGCACAGATATTCCTGACAGCTGCTGCAAAATCCAGTGGCTTCTATATTGTGTCCATCGTTGATGCATGGCTCACAATATATATCTAAAAGTTCGTCTGATCCACTAACATATTGCATTTTCGGAACATCCATTTTAACACTACATCAAATGAGATCTGATTTAAGTAACGCCGCACTTATAAATGATCTGAGGACGAGTTGACGAAATATACGCCTCCTTTACTATCTGTATCTCGGTATCTATATCTCGTTAATACACGTCTCCTGTACTGTCTGTATCTCGGGAGATATCTCTAGATTGTATATCACTGCAGTTTATTACTTCTGGTTTAACTAACGGTTGCTGTTGGCACAAAAATGTTTGTTCAGTGTAGCTCATAAGTTCATCGAAAATCTCTTTAAAGATTATGTCCCCTTTTGTGTAATCCCATTGAGATTGCGTTTGAAGAAAAATAAATTACAACTCATAGTCTTGAATATTTTTACATGAAACCTCCATTTTAATGTTTCCACATTTATCTTTGCAGTGCTACCCTTGAATTAGTAGAACACGGTTCCCGGATTCCGATGTATCCTTCCCCTCTCTCTGGGGCGGCTCTAAATAACCTATACTATGTTGATGATGAGCCGTTAAACAAAATTCAGTTCAGTTCTTGAATTATAAATACATACTTGATACATATGTGATTTAGTCCATACACACGTGACCTTGAGTATGACATAAGCTGAGTATGGACCAGTTTTAAATTTACACATTTTAATCAAGTTTGCATTTATTTGTATAGCTATGTCCAGATAAAAGTGTAAACATATTAAACTGCAAGTTACATGTAAAAATATCCAGGTTTATTTGACTTCTTATTGTTTTATTTTGTTAATGCATTTGAATGTGATGCCACAAAAGGGGACATAATTCCTAATAAAAGCTGATTTATCAAATGGTGCTTAATCGTATACAGATTACATAACTTATATATGAAGTCAAAAAAGAAAGTGTGCCCTCACAAATTCATAATCAATATCATTAAGAATATTACTTTGTTGTTGTGTTCAAATATCCTCACTTTATGTTTGAGAATAAGTTGAAAAGTTGACGTTCCAGAAAATCAGCCATTGACAAGATAACTTAACGTGTGTTTTCTTTGGTGATGAGTCAACTACGGGACGGAGTGGGGACCCTATGACGAAGTCTACCTAACTTCTCAAAGGACGGTAGCGTTTGATGCTTTCTTAAATCTTGTCGTACCCTTAATGGGTTGTTATTTTGTTGCTCTTGCTTCTGCCAAGTCACTTAGTACTTGCTTTGTGGCTTTCTAGGCTTTTGTTTTTATATTCATATATACATGCTCAGTTATGTGTTACATTTGTATTGCCTACTAATGCTGCATTGTTTGTCGGCGGGAATATCTTGTTTACACTGTCCCTTTTATTGGGACGACGATAGCGTAAGAGTGAGGTTTAGTGCTCCCTCGAACCTGGTTTAAATCCAATCAGCCTTTTTCTTTGCAGCTGACCGTTCCTAGGCTGTAGCCTAATGTTAACTTTTACGTTTGTGATGTCATATCCTACCTTTTATTCATTTTTGTTGTTGTTTCTATCTACTTTTAATGCATTCAGCGTTTTTGTTACGCTTTTACTGTGTCGCCCAAGTAGCAGGGCAGACACTTAGGGGTCACTTTGTCAGTCATCGTCCGTCCGTCACGCTTTACCTTACCTTGGCCAAAACTTGAAAAGTATTTGACCTATCTTCATGAAACTTCACACAAATCTTCAACTTACCCAGAAATGTCGGTAGATTTGTTCAATAAACTATCAACTTTCATTTCGGCAGAGTTATGGGCCTTTTCATAAAACCTGACTCGTAAGTTGGCAAAATATACACCTATGGTCATGCCACTTTATATACTTCTTCTTGATCAATTGTTCAATTACATTGACATGTCCAATAACTCCGACTTCTATTTCGGCAGAGTTATGCCCCTTTTCATAAAACGTTAATCTGAAACCTAACCTACTCAAAATTTTGAAAAATATTGACCTATGGTCATGAAACTTAATACACTTCTTTCTTATCCAATACAATTGAGGCCCGTTTCATAAACGTTAACCCTTTAAAAAAACAACCTGCTCCATAATTCATGAAGGGTTGCACGCGCTGTCTTCAAACTTTATAGTTAGATTTCTAAAATAAACACATGGCAGGCGACACAAGTGTTCCGCGGAACACCCTTTTAGTTTCACTTTGAATGAATGCATGCTGTTTTAAGGCAACTCGACACATACTAGGTTATATTGTGCGCAAAAACTGACGAAAATGAAATAGTAAGTTATTAACGTTAATGTATAAATCTACTGTTAAAACTATTTACAAATATGGGATGATACAGTAAAAGTATTGACTATGTATATTTAGTTCAACAAATGCCCGTCAACAGACTTCTCTTGTTGCTCTGGCTTCTGCCAAGTCATTGAGTACCTTCATTGTGGCTTTCTAGGCTATTTTTTTGTATTATATTTACACGAGCATGTTTGTTTTACTTATATTGCCTATTGATGCTGCCTTGTTGGTTAGAGATTAGATCATGGCGGGGATTTCTTTATTTACACTGTCCTGTTTTAATGGGATGACAGTAGGGTAAGTCTGAGGTTTGTTGCACCCTAAACCCGGTTTAAACCCCCCAGTGGCCTACTTTGTCACTGACCGTTCCAAGGCGGTAGCCCAATTGTCAACCCTTTTGTGTTTGTGATGTCGTTTGCTTTTATTATTTCTTTTGCCTTCTTGTTTGTCTGTTTGCATGTTTGTTTTTGTGTTTTGTAAGGCTCGCTTTATTTTGAATTCTAGTGCCTGCACCACAACAAACATCTCCAAACTTTTAACTTCTTGTCTTACTGCCGTTAAAGATCACGTTAAACTATATTGTGATAAAACTTATGAAAACTCTGGGATTAATTTATTTTGGTCTATAAAAAATTCAGGAGACGTTCTTGATAAAATGTTCAAGAAAGGTCAAGTTTCATCAATAAGCACTTATGACTTCTCTACACTATATACAACCTTACCACATCACCTTATTAAAGACAAGCTAATTTCTCTTATTCAAAAAACATTTGCTAGAGAAAATACTACATTTTTGGCATGTAATAATATAAAAGCGTTTTTTACTAGCGGCAGTTTTGACAATTATACTATGTGGACTTGCTATGAAGTTTGTGAAGCACTCACCTTCCTATTAGATAATATTTTCGTCAGGTATGGAACCACCGGTTATAGACAAATTGTTGGTATCCCTATGGGTACGAACTGTGCACCACTTGTCGCAGATTTGTTCTTATTTTGCTATGAAAGGGATTTCATGTTGAGTCTTTCACCAGATACCAAGGCAGATGTTATTGAAGCCTTTAATCTCGGTATCTGGATCACATATTGAACATTGACAACCCTTTCTTTCCAACTATGGTTAATTATATTTATCCTAAAGAACTTCAGCTTAACAAAGCAAATATATCTGATAATAACGCTTCTTTTTTTTGATTTAGATCTCTCTGATTGAAAATGGTAAAATAATTAGCAAAATCTATGACAAGAGAGATGATTTTAATTTTGACATTGTTAATTATCCCCACTTGGATGGGGATGTTCCCCGAGCAACTTCTTATGGGGTATATGTGTCTCAACTTATTCGTTTTGCTAGAGATTGTACTAGAGTTGAAGACTTTAATATTCGTAATCTTTGTATAACTAAAAAGTTACTCAATCAGGGTTACCGTTACCATAAACTTCGTAAAACCTTTGCAAAATTTTATTATCGTAACCCTGATCTTCTTTCCAAATATAAAAGTAATTTAAGGACTCTTCTGCGACAAGGACTATCACAACCTGACTTCTATGGTGATGTGATTTATAAACTTCGTAAGATTCTAGGTCATGATCACTTTCATACTATCTTTGTTAAACTTGTTAAAAAGTTTATCAAAAGAGATTATGACCCTATCATTTTGCAACGTACTGCATGCTTGGTGGTGGACCCTTTTACAGTTCGCCACTATGCTTTCCTCTTTAATTGTACGATGACCGGACAGGCTGTGGACCCTATGATGACGCCTACCTAAAGCCCATTGGGACGTTGGCGTTTGATGTTTGTCCATGATCTTTCTTGTCGTGCCCTTAATGGTTTATTCTCTTACTGCTCTGGCTTCTGCAAAGTCATTGAGTACCTTCATTGTGGCTTTCTAGGCTATTGTTTTTTTTGTATTATATTTACACGAGCATATTTGTGTTTTACTTATATTGCCTATTGATGCTGCCTTGTTGGTTAGAGATTAGATCATGACGGGGATTTCTTTATTTACACTGTCCTGTTTTAATGGGATGACAGTAGGGTAAGTGTGAGGTTTGGTGCACCCTAGAACCGGTTTAAACCCCCAGTGGCCTACTTTGCCACTGACCGTTCCAAGGCGGTGGCCCTATTGTCAACCCTTTTTGTGTTTGTGATGTCGTTTGCATTTATTATTGCTTTTGCCTTCTTGTTTGTCTGTTTGCGTGTTTGTTTCTGTGTTTTGTGGTTTACTGTCCTCCTTGAATGCTACTTTCCCTGTCCGATATTTTTTATATTTCTTGTGGTTGACTGTCCTCCTTGAATGCTACTTTCCCGGTCCGATCTTTTTATATTTCTTTGTAAACAAATAAATGAAAATATGAACATATTACAATGAATTGTAGTCTGATTTCGTTTAAGAAATCTAAAACAAGACTAAAATCCATTGTATCAAATGACTGTTTCTTACTATTAACTTGGTAGTATCTGTTTAGAATAGGATCAATGTATCTTGCATACCGGATAAGGCTATCCACGTTTTACATGGGGGATGGAAAGTCTTTTCTTGTATACCGGACAAGGATATCCGCCATTTTACCGGGGATAGATATTTCCATCTCACCCTAGGGTCGAGATAAAATTCAAGCGCGCGAACATCCGGTATGTTAAACGATAGTAGCTTGCGGCGTCAACGCACAACATGTCTCTGATGTGCAAGAAAAAGAATATATCATGGGTATTCGGTTCAGATAGTGAATTCCAACCCTCGATATAAGTGTTTTAATCGGAACCTCGGCAGATCCTCGGGTCCGATAAAAACACGTATACCTCGGGTTGGAATTTCCTATCTTCACCGGATACCCATGAACGATTCTTATAATCGTTATGGGTAAAGATAAAAGTCACGCGCGCACCAACATCCGTTATGCAGGAAAACACGCAAAACGTTAGTACTGGCGGCATCAACGCACAACATGTCTCTGATATGCAAGAAAAGGAATCTATCATGGGTATTCGGTTCAGCCCTCGGTATGTGTTTTAATCGGAGAGCCTCGGTTCCGATAAAAACACATACCTCGGGTTGGAATTCCCTATCTACTGCGGATACCCATGAAAGATTCTTATACTACACAATCTAACAAGATAAGTTTGACCGTTAAAGGTGCAAAACAAGGTATACATTCTGGCAATTGCTCACCTTGTTATAAATATGAATGAGTATAACGTGTATGCCCTATTGTACACAGTGCTGAAACAACTTCTTCCCGACGAATGGCTCTTCTAGAAGGACGCCACTCGCTATGTATCGGTTTTATTGAATGAAGTTTATTGATCACTGACAAATCCCAAGCGGCTTGCCAAGAGTATATATAATATATAGAGATTACTTAACTGCTGCGTTCGATTATTAGGAAATCCTTCCCGAGATGGCAAGCGTATGCCACCGTTCGGCGTGTTTTCAGACGAAAAAATGAATTTAGACATGGACAAAATGTTGTTTTAAGCTCTGGAATACCGAATGACAATGCTTCAATGAATCACGATGGAACTATACTCGTAGTATTGGATATTGACGTGCGAGAAGGGAAGTGATTAGGTGTCCAAATGACTGTAAGAAACAAGGAATAAATTGAGTGGGTTGAGGCAATTATGTGCTCTGAGTATGATTCAAGAAGTCAAAAACAGTTGATCTGTATGCCTACAGTAGGCTACTGTGGTTGAGCCACTGTAGACAGATTTTATTTCATGTAATAATAATTGCCTTTAATAAAGGCCTGGATATACCTATATAACATCTCTGTAAAAACCCTGAGAACATTAACAGGGACATATATGACTGGAACTTGAAACTTTAGTCTACTTTACTGACATTTAGTCAAGACTCAAGAGTATAATGGCAAGTATATGTAGGCAGTTTACATCAGGCATTACTTGCTGCCGCTATCGGAACTCTTAAAACTTAAAGCAGTTTTGTCGCGGTAACCGTGGTTGTTCCAGTTCACCGTCAGTTATCTCCGCTGGATGCATGGAAAATAAAAAGTCCTCCATTAATGGTGGTGCTATCGAAATAAGAAGACATTGCTGTATGAATAGAGACATTAAAATCCCAGAGGCATTACATTGACCTCTTACATTACATTGTCAACGTCTCAGAAAGAAGTCCGTGATCACATGATAATTTGTCACATGACCATAGTGAAAAATGGCAACTCGAGCAACAACGCCTCAAAAGCCACGACAAATTTATTCTTTTTTTTGTGTGTTTTCAGGAGGACAATGGAAGCTTTAAGCTTACAGGTCGTAAATTACAAACTGAAGTTTTTTTTAACAAACTGAGATGTTTACTACAAAATGATAGTGCATATGAAAAAGAGTATTTGGAAAAATAGAAACTCGGCCATTTGCAGAAACTGCCATTCGAAGGTTATACATGCAGAAGCAAAATTCGACTGCATCATATCTATCTGGGTGTGTTTCGTTAAAAAGGGGTGCACCCTCTCCATCAACTCCTAAATCATCTGATGTCATTATTACAGCAGTTATAAGAATGAACGAATGAATGGTGTTTTACGGCACGTCGACACAGAAATAGGTCATATTGTGCGCAAAAACCGACGAAAGATGAAGAAATTAAGTAGTAATTAAAAATTAATGTAAATATATAAAGATAATACTATTAAAAATAAGTGATGATATGGTAGTTATATAAACTATATTTGTAAATCAACAAATGCCCGTCAACGGGTATATAAACAAGTAAATATATATATATATATATATATAAGAACACATTATAATGATTTATATAGTCTGATTTCTTTTAGGAAATCTAAAACAAGACTAAACTCTATAGTATCAAATAACTCTTTCATAGTATTAACATTGTACTACCTTTGACGCATAGGATCAAAGTCTACACATTCCAACAATATGTGTTTGACCGCTAACGGTGTAAAGCAGGGTATACCTTCAGGAAATTGCTCAGCTTGTAATACATATGAATGAGTATAACGTGTATGCCCTATCCTGCACCGGGCTAGGACAGCTAGGACAACTTCTTCCCGACGAATGAGTCTACTAGAAGGTAACGGTTTAATTGAATGAAGTTTATTGTTAACTGACAAATCCCAAGCGGCTTGCCAAGAGTTACGAATAAATGTGTTAATACAACTTTTAAAATCAGTATGAGGTAATTTAGCATTAGATATATGTAAACGTAATGCTGCTTTAGCAGCACTATCAGCTCTATCATAACCACATATTCATACATGGCTTGGAAGTCAGCAGAAAATAATAACATTATCAACTATAAATGAATGAATGAATGTTGTTTTACGGCACGTCGAAACATAAATAGGTCATATTGTACGCAAAAACTGACGAAAGATGAAGAAATTAAGTAGTAATTAATGAATGAATGATGTTTTACGGCACGTCGACACATAAATAGGTCATATTGTGCGCAAAAATTGATGAAAAATGAACAAATGAAGTATTAATTAAAAATTAATGTAAATATATAAAGATAAAACTATTAAAAAATAAGGGATGATAAGGTGTAATATAAACTATGTATGTAAATCAACGAATGCCCGTCAACGGGTATATAAACAAGTAAATATATATAAAAACACATTACAATGATTTATATAGTCTGATCTCTTTTAGGAAATCTAAAACAAGACTAAAATCTACAGTATCAAATAACTCTTTCATAGTATTAACATTGTAGTACCTTTGACGCATAGGTTCAAAGTCTACACATTCCAATAAGATGTGTTTGACCGTTAACGGTGCAAAGCAGGGTATACATTCTGGTAATTGCTCACCTTGTAATAAATATGAATGAGTATAACGTGTATGCCCTATCATGCACCGGGCTAGGATAACTTCCTCTCGACGAACGGGTCTACTAGAAGAACGCCATTCTCCGAGTAACGGTTTAATTGAATGGAGTTTATTGTTAACTGACAAATCCCAAGCGGTTCGCCAAGAGTTACGAATATATGTGTTAATACAACTTTTAAAATCAGTATAAGGTAATTTGGTATTAGATATATGTAAATCTAATGCTGCCTTAGCAGCACTATCAGCTCTATCATTACCACGTATTCCTACATGGCTTGGAAGCCAGCAGAAAATAATAACATTATCAATTATAAGAGAATTGTACTTTTCTAAAAGTTGAAGCACAACTGGGTTATCATGTTTCATATTACCCAGTGCTTGAAGAGATGAAAGGGAATCAGAAAAGATTACAAAATGGTCATCATCAGATTCCTGAATATAATTTAAAGCAAGTTCAATTGCCTTAAGTTCAGCTGAAAAGATAGAGGCCTTGTCAGGCAGGTGGCTCTTTATGCTGTGTTTGTGAACAGCTGCTGCAGCTACCTTATCTCCATCTTTAAAGCCATCTGTGTAGATATGTTGAAAGTCACTGTATTTCGATATAATTACATTAAATTTGCTTTGAAAGACAGTAGGGTCTGTACTGGATTTGTTATTATTACAAAGATCAAAAATAATTGTTGGAGTTTCCAAAGTCCAAGGTGGAATTTGTGGTACTTTGTACTTGGCAATCAAATTTAGGTTGATTTCAGTGTCTCTTAATTTTGGTTTAATACGAAGACCAAATGGTCGAATGGCCTTCGGTTTTCGATCAAAAAGAGGTTCACAACTAGGATTAAAAAATTATCAAAAGTTGGGTTTGAAGGGTTAGACTTTAATTTTATGGCGTATTGAAGAGCTAATTTGTCTCGTCTATGAGACAGTGATGGTTCATTGGCTTCAACATATAGACTTTCGGCTGGTGATGTACGAAAGGCACCTAAGGCGAGTCGTAATCCTTGATTATGTATAGGGTCGAGCATCTGCAAGTACGACTTGCGAGTCGATCCATATACTATTTAGCCGTAGTCCAGCTTGGATCTGATAAGAGATCTGTAAAGTCGCAAGAGGACATTTCGATCTGCTCCCCAATTAGTGTTTGCAACAACTTTAAGTAAGTTAAGAGCTTTAAGGCATTTGGCCTTCAAGTATTTAAGGTGTGGTATAAACGTTAATTTACGGTTGAAAATTAGACCACGGAATTTTGTCTCATCCACTACTGGTATTGGTGACCCATCCAGTGTTAGATGAGGGACTTCATGATGTTTACGAAGTTGACAAAAGTGCATACAATTAGTTTTAGATTTAGAAAATTTAAAACCATTTTCATCAGACCAGGTCTGAAAAGAAATATAAAAAGATCGGACAGGAAAAGTAGCATTCAAGGAGGACAGTCAACCACAAAACACAGAAACAAACACGCAAACAGACAAACAATTGAATGTTGTTTAACGGCTCATCAACACAGTATAGGTTATTTAGAGCCGCCCCAGAGAGAGGGGAAGGATACATAGGAATCCGGGAACCTGCCCTACTCTTATTATCGAATAGATTCCTATGGTTCTTTAACGTGCTCGGAGGATAGACCGATACACGGGACCGCCAGGTTTACGTCCCCATCCGACGGACGAGGCTAAGGTCAAGTGTCTTGCCCAAGAACACACCGACGGAACTCAGTGGCACCACGGAGGATTGAACCCGGGGCCTCCGGTTACAAATACAGACAAACAAGAAGGCAAAAGCAATAATAAATGCAAACTACATCACAAACACAAAAAGGGTTGAAGTTTATTGAAGTTTATTGAGATTTTGTTGTTATTTTCTCTCGATAGTATTCATGTTTTTTGCACGATAACATATAACAAAGTCGTCAACATATAGCGAACAATCCACACCTGGATTGATGCATTTTACTATACTGTTAATCTTTATATTAAAAAGTGTAACAGATAGTATGCTGCCCTGTGGAACACCCATCTCCTGTTCATGAATATCAGAGAGGGTTGAACCCATTCCGACACGAAACTGTCTATCATCTAAGAATTTCTCTATACATATGGGTAATCGGCCTCTAAGACCAATGTCATGTAGATCATTCGAAATACCGTACTTCCATGCAGTATCATAAGCTTTCTCCAAGTCAAAAAATACAGCGACAGGATGTTCTTTTTTTACGAAAGCTTCCCTAACAAATGATTCAAATGGAATGAGATTGTCTGTTGTGCCTCGTTGGCGCCGGAATCCACTTTGATACTTTGTTATCAGCTTGTTGGATTCCAGGTACCAAACGAGTCCCTCATTAATCATTCGTTTCATGGTTTTACATATACAACTCGTTAAAGCAATAGGGCGATAATTTATTGGGTCCGTATGATCCTTTCCAGGTTTAGGGACTGGAATAACGATTGCTTCCCGCCAAGAATCGGGGAAGTTTCCCGTCACCCAAACCTTATTAAATATATCAAGAAGGGTAGAGAGACAGGATTCAGGTAAATGTTTTAGTAATTGATAATGGATATCATCAGGACCAGCTGATGTATCATGAGCCTTTTTAAGGGACTCTCGAGTTCTTTGAGAGTGAATAGTTTATTGTATTTTTCCAAGTTTTTCGACTTGAAGTTCAGCTTATTCTGTTCTTTTTGTTTCTTATTTTCAGAAAATTTGGTTGACAATTTTCATCAGAAGAATTTTTTGAAAAAGTTTCTGCCAAAGTATATGTAATATCTTTGACAGATGTTATATCTCCATTATCTGTTTTAAGATGATTTACAGAACTAGAATTACCTTTACCACTTATTTTCCGGACCATGTCCCATGTCTTCTTAAGAGATGAGCAAGAATTCAGCCTAGAGACGTAAGATCTCCAGGATTTCCTCTTGCTATCCTTAATAGTACGACGGGCTTTCGCACGAAAAACTCTAAAGTTATCTAGATTTGTTTGAGTTGGCCGCAAGTTAAAATTATTTAATGCAGCTTTACGATCGCCGACTGCCTTTTTGCAGTCATCGTCGTACCATGGTTTATGTGGGCGTTTAGGATTTGCCGAGGTTTTTGGAATGGTTTGATCAGCTATATCGTGAAGAGTTTTGGTAAAAAGAGCAATTGCGTCTTCGACATCCTCGAAAATGGAAGGCTTTAATTGTTCCTCGCAAAGAGATTGAAACGTAGTCCAATCAGCCTAGCGAAGTTTCCATCGTTGCGTTTTTTCGAGAAGTGGAGGGCCGATATTTTCAAGAAATATGGGGAAGTGGTCACTTCCACAGAGGTCGTGTCCAACACTCCACGAAAAATCCATCAAAAGCGTTGGATCGCATATTGTTAAATCAATGGAAGAATGAGAGCCTGTAGCAGGATGTAAATAAGTATGTGACTTATTATTAAAAAGACACAAATTGTTTTTGGCTAACAAATCCTCAATTTTCTTGCCTTTATCGTTTATATCTTTACAACCCCAGATGTAGTTGTGTGCATTAAAATCGCCCAAGAGTATAAAAGGTGATGGCAATTGTGCAACTAGGTGATTTAGATCTTTAGGGTCTAGTGAAGAACTAGGTGGTAAATATAAGCAACATATTGTTATTAAAAATTAATGTAAATATATAAAGATAAAAATATTAAAAAATAAGGGATGATATGGTAGTAATATAAACTATATATGTAAATCAACAAATGCCCGTCAACGGGTATATAAACAAGTAAATATATAAAAACACAATATAATGATTTATGTAGTTTGATTTCCTTTAGGAAATCTAAAACAAGACTATAATCTATTGTATCAAATAACTCTTTAACGGTGCAAAGCAGGGTATACGTCCTGGTAATTGCTCAGCTTGTAATAAATATGAATGAGTATAACGTGTATGTCTTATCCTGCACCGGGCTAGGACAACTTTTTCTCGACGAATGGGTCTACTAGAAGAACGACATTCTCCAAGTAACGGTTTAATTGAATAGAGTTTATTGTTAACTGACAAATCCCAAGCGGCTTGCCAAGAGTTACGAATAAATGTGTTAATACAACTGTTAAAATAAGTATAAGGTAATATAGCATTAGATATATGTAAACCTAAGAAAGATAAAAATATCGGACAGGGAACTGCTTTAGCAGCACTATCAGCTCTATCATCACCACGCATTCCTACATGGCCAACGAGCCCAATATAGGTGGCTTTGAAGTAGAATACCGCTTAAGCCGGTGCTAGTGGGCGTGATAAGTGTTGCTTCTTCCATTACTTCTCATGAACAGACTCAATAAAACCGAGACTGCTGCTTTATTCTTTTAATTGTGTTAGTTGCTCTCAAAAGATCACCTTTATCAGTACTTATTAACATTCACACTAGCGTTCGTTTAGTGCAGTGTGGCGGCTGTAAAAAGTCTCCCCGTGCTACGAATCAGTAGTGTTATTTTTTTACTGGTCCTTTGGGACCAACGAGGCCAATATAGGTGGCTTTGAAGTAGAATACCGCTTAAACCGGTGCTATGGGGCGTGAGAAGTGTTGCTTCTTCCCTTACTTCTCATGAACAGACTCAATAAAACCGAGACTGCTGCTTTATTCTCTTAATTGTGTTAGTTGCTCTCAAAGGATCACCTTTATCAGTACTTATTGAACGCCAGCAGAAAATAATAACATTATCAACTATAAGAGTATTGTACTTTTCTAAAAGTTGAAGCACAACTGGGTTATCTTGGTTCAAATTACCCAGTGCTTGAAGAGATGAAAGGGCATCAGAAAATGTTACAAAATGGTCATCATCAGATTCCGGAATATAATTTAAGGAAGTTCAATTGCCTTAAGTTCATCTGAAAAGATAGAGGCCTTGTCAGGCAGGCGACTCTTTATTCTGTGTTTGTGAACAGCTGCTTCAGCTACCTTATCTCCGTCTGTGTATATATGTTGAAAGTTACTTTCGATTTAATTTCATTAAATTTGCTTTGATAAACAGTAGGGTCTGTACTGGATTTATTACTATTACAAAGATCAAAAATAATTGCTGGTGTTTTCAAAGTCCACGGTGGAATTTGTGGTACTTTGTACTTGGCAATCAAATTTAGCTCGATTTCAGTGTTTCTTAATTTTGGTTGAATACGAAGACCAAATGGTCGAATGGCCTTCGGTTTTCGATCAAAAAGAGGTTCATAACTAGGATTAAAAACATTATCGAAAATTGAAGCCTTTAATGACACCTCTCGGTATCTGGATGACATATCGAACATTGACAACCATTTCTTTCCAACTATGGTTAATAATATTTATCCTAAAGAACTTCAGCTTAACAAAGGTAATATATCTCATAGAAACATAAAAAGATCGAACAGGGAAAGTAGCATTCAAGGAGGACAGTCAACCACAAACACAGAAACAAACATAAAAACAGACAAACAAGAAGGCAAAAGTTATAATAAAAGTAAACGACATCACAAACACAAAATGGTTGACAATAGGGCTACCGCCTTGGAACGGTCAGTGGCAAAGTAGGCCACTGGGGGTTTGAACCGGTTCTAGGGTGCACCAAACCTCACACTTACCCTACTGTCAACCAATTAAAACAGGACAGTGTAAATAAAGAAATCCCCGCCATGATCTAATCTCTAACCAAAAGGCAGCATCAATAGGCAATATAAGTAGGACACGGATATGCTCGTGTAAATATAATACAAAAAAACAATAGCCTAGAAAGCCACAATGAAGGTACTCAATGACTTGGCAGAAGCCAGAGCAACAAGAGAATAAACCATTAAGGGCACGACAAGAAAGATCATGGACAAACATCAAACGCAACCGTCCCAATGGGCTTTAGGTAGGCGTCATTATAGGGTCCACAGCCTGTCCGGTCATCGTACAATTAAAGAGGAAAGCATAGTGGCGAACTGTAAAAGGGTCCACCACCAAGCATGCAGTACGTTGCAAAATGATAGGGTCATAACCTCTTTTGATAATGTTTTTAACAAGTTTAACAAAGATAGTATGAAAGTGATCATGACCAAGAATCTTACGAAGTTTATAAATCACATCACCGTAGAAGTCAGTTTGTGATAGTCCTTGCCACAGAAGAGTCCTTAAATTACTTTTATATTTGGAAAGAAGATCAGGGTTACGATAATAAAAGATTTTACGAAGTTTATTGTTACGGTAACCCTGATTGAGTAACTTTTTAGTTATACAAAGATTACGAATATTAAATCCTCAACTCGAGTACAAGCTCTAGAAAAACGAATAAGTTGAGACAGATAAAGCTTCTTTTCTTGATTTAGATCTCTCGATTGAAAATGGTGAAATAATTAGCAAAATAAGAAAGTTTGACATTGTTAATTATTCCCACTTGGATGGGGATGTCCCCCGAGCAACCTCTTATGGGGTGTATGTGTCTCAACTTATTCGTTTTTCTAGAGCTGGTACTCGAGTTGAGGACTTTAATATTCGTAATCTTTGTATAAATAAAAAGCTACTCAATCAGGGTTACCGTTACCATAAACTTCGTAAAACCTTTGCAAAATGTTATTATCGTAACTCTGATCTTCTTTCCAAATATAGAAGTAATTTAAGGACTCTTCTGCGACAAGGACTATCACAACCTGACTTCTATGGTGATGTGATTTATAAACTTCGTAAGATTCTTGGTCATGATCACTTTCATACTATTTTTGTTAAACTTGTTAAAACGTTTATCAAAAGAGGTTATGACCCTATCATTTTGCAACGTACTGCATGCTATGTGGTGGACCCTTCAACAGTTCGCCACTATGCTTTCCTCTTTAATTGTACGGTGACCGGACAGGCTGTGGACCCTATGATGACGCCTACATAAAGCCCATTGTGCCGGTGGCGTTTGATGTTTGTCTATGATCTTTCTTGTCGTGCCCTTAATGGTTTATTCTCTTGTTGCTCTGACTTCTGCCAAGTCATTGCGTACCTTCATTGTGGCTTTCTAGGCTATTGTTTTTTGTATTATATTTACACGAGCATATTTGTGTTTTACTTATATTATATTGCCTATTGATTCTGCCTTGCTGGTTAGAGATTAGATCATGGCGGTGATTTCTTTATTTACACTGTCCTGTTTTAATGGGATGACAGTAGGGTAAGTGTGAGGTTTGGTGCACCCTTGAACCGGTTTAAACCCCCTGTTGCCTACTTTGCCACTGACCGTTCCAAGACGGTAGCCCTATTGTCAACCCTTTGTGTTTGTGATGTCGTTTGCATTTATTATTACTCTTGCCTTCTTGTTTGTCTTTGCGTGTTTGTTTCTGTGTTTTGTGGTGGACTGAACTCCTTGAATGCTACTTTCCATGTCCGATTTTTTATATTTCTTGAAGGGTTAGATTTTAATTTAATATCATATTGAGGGCTAATTTGTACCGTCTATGAGACAGTGATGGTTCATTAGCTTCAACATATAGGCTTTCGGCTGGTGATGTACGAAAGGCACCTAAGGCGAGTCGTTATCCTTGATTATGTATAGGATCGAGCATCTGCAAGTATGACTTGTATGTATCTGCGAGTTGATCCATATACTATTCTTCCGTAATCCAGCTTGGATCTGATAAGAGATCTATGAAGTTGTAAAAGCACTCTGCTCCCCAATTAGTGTTTGCAACAACTTTAAAGTGACACTGTCCGTAACTTTTAGCTTATAAAACACACAATAATTATGTTCGCAAGCATTACACATTAAACATTATTCAATATTAACTAATTAAAAGACAGATTGTTTAACGGAATTCAATCGCGGTACAAAAAAAAGAAAATCCACTTCTCAGCCTAAACTAAAATTACCTTTTCTTTATAAAAGTGTGCGTGAGTAAAGTAGTCGGACACCGCTCCCGACTTAGCTAAGCGGGCTATACATATTACGCAATACATACTATGCTGAAAACCTAATGCGCTAATGGAAGTCACGTGATCGCAGAAAAGGTAAATATTGAGGGTCCAACTTTATTTACATATAATAATTAAAACTTTTTATTTTTCAAACTCACAAATGTATTCCTACATACATTTTAGGGTCTATCCTCATGTTTTCATGTATACATTTCACTGAATAAAAGTCAGACAGTTATTTGGTTATGATCAATATCTGCTTACTTACGGACAGTGTCCCTTTAAGTAAATTAAGAGCTTTAAGGCACTTGACCTTCAAGTATTTCAGGTGTGGTATAAATGTTTATTTACGGTCGAAAATAAGACCAAGGAATTTTGTCTCATCCACTACTGGTATTGGTGACCCATCCAGTGTTAGATGAGGGTCTTCATGATGTTTATGTAGTTGACAAAATTGCATACAATTAATTTTAGATTTAGAAAATTAAAAACCATTTTCATCCGACCAGGTCTGAAGTTTATTCAGACATTGTTGTAGTTGTCTCTCAATAGTGTTCATGTCTTTCGCACGATAATATAACAAAGTCGTCAACATATAGAGAGCAAACCACACCAGGAGTGATGCCTTTAACTTTACTGTTATTTTTTATATTAAAAAGGGTGACAGAGGGTATGGTACACTGTGGCACAACCATCTCCTGTTCATGAATGTCATCTAAGAAATTCTCTATAAAAATGGGTAATCGGCCTCTAAGACCAAGGTCATGAAGATCATTCATAATACCATACTTCCATGCAGAATCATAAGCTTTCTCGAAGTCAAAAAATACAGCGAATAGATGTTCTTTCTTTACGAAAGTTTCCCTAATAAATGATTCAAATCGAATGAGATTGTCTGTTGTGCCTCGTTGACGCCGGAATCCACTTTGATACTTTGTTATCAGCTTGTTGGATTCCAGGTACCAAACGAGTCTCTCATTAATCATTCGTTCCATGGTTTTACATATACAACTCGTTGAAGCAATAGGGCGATAATTTATTGGGTCCGTATGATCCTTTCCAGGTTTGGGGACTGGAATAACGATTGCTTCCCGCCAAAAATCGGGGAACTTTCCGGTCACCCAAACCTTATAAAATATATCAAGAAGTGTAGAGAGACAGGTTTCAGGTAAATGTTTTAATAATTGATAATGGTTATCATCAGGACCAGCTGATGTATCATGAGCCTTTTTAAGGGATTCTTGAAGTTCTTTGAAAGTGAACAGTTTATTGTATTTCTCCAAATTTTTCGACTTTAAATTCAGCTTCTGTTCTTTTAGATTCTTTTTTTTTTAGAAAATTTGGTTGACAATTTTCAGAAGAAGAGTTTTTAGAAAAAGTTTCTGCAAAACTGTTTGTAATATCTTTGACAGATGTAATATCTTCATTATCAGTTTTAAGATGATTTACAGAACTAGAATAACCTTTACCGTTTATTTTCTGGACCATGTCCAACGTCTTCTTAAGAGATGAGCGAGAGTTCTGCATCGAGACATAAGATCTCCAGGATTTCCTCTTGCTATCCTTAATAGTACAACGGGCTTTCGCACGAAAAACTCTAAAAGTATCTAAATTATTTTAGTTGGCCGCAAGTTAAAAGCATTCAATGCAGCTTTTCGACCGCTGACTGCCTTTTTGCAGTCAACATCGTACCAAAAGAAATATAAAAAGATGGAAGGTTTGTGTGGGCGTCTTGGACTTACCGAGGTTTTTGGAATAGTTTGATCAGCCATATCATGAAGGTTTTGGTAAAAAGAGCAGTTGTGTATTTGACATTCTCGAAAACGGAAGACTTTAATTGTTCCCCATAAACAGGTTGAAACATATCCCAATCAGCTTTGCAAAGTTTCCATCGTTGCGTTTTCCGAAAAGTGGAGGACCGATATTTTCAAGAAATAAGGGGAAGTGGTCACTTCCATATAGGTCGTCACCAACACTCCACGAATAATCCATCAATAGCGTTGTATCGCATATTGTTAAATCAATGGAAGAATGAGAGTAAGTAGCTGGATATAAATAAGTGTGATTTGTTATCATTAAAACTAATTATTTTTAGCTAAATAATCCTCAACTTTCTCGCCTTTATCGTTTACATCCTTACAACCCCAAATGTAGTTGTGTGCATTAAAATCACACAAGAGTATAAAAGGTGATGGTAATTGTGCAACTAGGTGATTTAGATCTTTAATGTCTAGTGAAGAACAGGGCTGTACATATAAGGAGAATATTGTTATAACTCTGTGCATCGTAACACTGATCCCAACAGCTTGCAAACAACCAGTTTTCAACGCAAGTTCTGTAATCCCTGAGCCCGATACTTATATTTAGTTATCGGTGGTACATTTTCAATTTCTTTTTTTTTCTTACTTAATTTTTGATTCGGTTGTTCCACTACTCCGGACGATAAAAGGCTCTGGGTATTGTTTAACCACTCATATGATATGTTGTCTGCTTTTTATACGCAGGCTTCATAACCGCTGCTCCCAACTAAATTCCATTATGTTTATTTCGCTCTTCGGGGCATTTCATTTTATTAGATACTGGGACCATACGCCGTACGACATGGAGAAGCAATACACTCCATGTCCACCGCCATATGCATGCCATCTTCGGGATGGTTAAAATTGTGTGCTGTTTATTTTATTAATATTGAGTTCTGCTCAACCCGGGGCTAGAGGGCGTGAGCGGTAGCTAGCATATTTCACTACCGCTCATGAACAGTCTCAATCAAACCGAGACTGCAATATTTCGTATGTGTCGTGCTCGGCCGTTTCCAAAGGTCCATTATCATACTCTTTTTTATAGCACAGTGGCGTTGCTTGTGCAGTGTGGCGGCAGTAAAACGTCTCCCCGCGCTTGCAATCAGTCCTGTTATTCATTCGATCTTTGGAGATCGCTGAGCCCGATACTTATATTTAGTTATCGGTGGTACATTTTCAATTTCTTTTGTTTTCTTACTTAATTTTTGATTCGGTGGTTCCACTACTCCGGCCGATAAAAGGCTCTGGGTATTGTTTAACCACTCATAGGATATGTTGTCTGCTTTTTATACGCAGGCTTCATAACCGCTGCTCCCAACTAAATTCCATTATGTTTATTTCGCTCTTCGGGGCATTTCATTTTATTAGATACTGGGACCATACGCCGTACGACATGGAGAAGCAATACACTCCATGTCCACCGCCATATGCATGCCATCTTCGGGATGGTTAAAATTGTGTGCTGTTTATTTTATTAATATTGAGTTCTGCTCAACCCGGGGCTAGAGGGCGTGAGCGGTAGCTAGCATATTTCACTACCGCTCATGAACAGTCTCAATCAAACCGAGACTGCAATATTTCGTATGTGTCGTGCTCGGCCGTTTCCAAAGGTCCATTATCATACTCTTTTTTACGTAGGTTTTCAGTAGTTTTTGTGGTTAAAACTGATCTTTAAATTTGCTGCGTTTTCCAGTTTCTCGCTGAGAAATACGAAAGGGCAACCACTGTTGAAGTCTTCTCCGATAACCAATAAAAAGGCGAGATTCATTTCTTCGCAATGACAAACACGTGACGGGAATTATACGTAGAACGAAAGCGAAAGTAATACTGGTGTATAAACATCTATTTCAAGAAGCAAATACTGTATTTAGTAAGTGTCCGATGAACCCTCGTTGTCCGATACAACCCCGTATTACTCTAGTAGGCAGTTTATTTTGCTTATCGTTTACACCAGCCTTGAAAGTAGTGCATCGAGTGATATGTGCGGAAACAACATCATCCTCAGTAGAATTAACTGGAGTATACGAATTGGTGCTGCCTAGTTCCAGAGATAAAACATTGACGTAAAACAATACAGTGTAAATAAAGAAATCCCCGCCATGATCTAATCTCTAACCAACAAGGCAGCATCGATAGGCAATATAAGTAAAACACAAATATGCTCGTGTAAATATAATACAAAAAAACAATAGTCTAGAAAGACACAGTGAAGGTACTCAATGACTTGGCAGAAACCAAAGCAACAAGAGAATAAATCATTAAGGGCACGACAAGAAAGATCATAGACAAACATCAAACGCCACCGTCCCAGTGGGCTTTAGGTAGGCGTCATCATAGGGGACCACAGCCTGTCCGGTCATCGTACAGTTAAAGAGGAAAACATAAAACTGTAAAAGGGTCCACCACCAAGCATGCAGTACGTTGCAAAATGATAGGGTCATAACCTCTTTTGATAAACTTTTTAACAAGTTTTAACAAAGATAGTATGAAAGGAAACCAGCTACCAGGTCAATCGTGGCGCAGTCCGTGTTGACCTGGCCAATAGACTCCGACAAGCCTAAAACTCCTTCAGCTATATCCTCAACAACTCCTACATCTACTGCATCTACTTCATCTATTTCGAAAACGAAGAACTCTTCCAAAGGTTCGTCAAATCCGACGAACCTAAGAGTTCGTCTCCAAGAAAAAAGAAAAATCCCCGGGTTAGGGAAGCAGTCAAAAGAATCTGATGATCCGGTTGTACTGCACGAGCATATTTGTGTTTTACTTATATTGCCTATTGATACTGCCTTGTTGGTTAGAGATTAGATCATGGCGGGGATTTCTTTATTTACACTGTCCTGTTTTAATGGGATGACAGTAGGGTAAGTGTAAGGTTTGGTGCACCCTAGAACCGGTTTAAACCCCCAGTGGCCTACTTTGCCACTGACCGTTCCAAGGCGGTACCCCTATTGTCAACCCTTTTTGTGTTTGTGATGTCGTTTGCATTTATTATTGCTTTTGCCTTCTTGTTTGACTGTTTGCGTGTTTGTTTCTGTGTTTTGTGGTTTACTGTCCTTCTTGAATGCTACTTTCCCTGTCCGATCTTTTTATATTTCTTTTGGAGACTTGGAGTTTGGGGTTGATGATGCAGAACGTCTTGAACTCCCAAAGTCCCCAAGGTCTGCCAAACCCAAAGTTTCTTGAAGATTAGTGACAAGATATCTTTTAAAAACTATTCATTGTATAATTATATTTGTGACTGGTATGTTTTCTGTGTAATCAAGTTCTTTGAATATTTTGGAAGAAGTTAAATGCATATAATGATATGCTGGCATTAAAGAAATAGCAAAAATAAAGGAAATATAAGTGTCCGATAATACCCCGTACAAAACATGACAGGTTTTGGTAGCGGGGGTTCATCGGACACCCATGCTGAACACTAATACAATGTTAAAGGGACATACGGCAATCTTAAAATGGGTGTCTCGATTTATATCTAGTATCATTTTTACTTTTACCCTGGTTACATTTAAAAAAATCAAATTTTAAGTATTCACTAGGCCCTATTTTGCCTTATTATATTATTAGTTTTAATATATTATTGGTGCAATAATATAAAAAATTAATAATATGCAAAAACAAAAGGCTTAATACAATTCTTATAATTAACATTAATGATTGAACAAATGCAATTTATGTAGAACAAGAGGCCCAAGAGGGCCTGTAGACGCTCTACTTGTATGATGTGATTCAAAAACATAACCATGAAAGAGGCCAACGCTTGAAACATGTTTCCTATATATAACTATGTAAAAGAAATCGGACAGGGAAAGTAGCATTCAAGGAGGACAGTCAACCACAAAACGCAGAAACAAACACGCAAACAGACAAACAAGAAGGCAAAGGCAATATTAAATGCAAACGACAACACAAACACAAAAGGGTTGACAATAGGGCTACCGCCTTGGAACGGTCAGTGGCAAAGTAGGCCACTGGGGGGTTAAACCGGTCATAGGGTGCACCAAACCTCACACTAACCCTACTGTCATCCCATTAAAACAGGACAGTGTAAATAAAGAAATCCCCGCCATGATCTAATATCTAACCAACAAGGCAGCATCAATAGGCAATATAAGTAAAACACAAATATGCTCGTGTAAATATAATACAAAAAAACCATAACCTGGAAAGCCACAATGAAGGTACTCAATGACTTGACAGAAGCCAGAGCAGTAAAAGAAACCTATTTGCAGTTGGAATGCATCACTGGGGATGTAGGGAACCGGCCATTGGTCCAGTTTATTACTGTGCGCCCGATCGTAAAAACGCTGTCGCAATTTATGGCGACAAAGTGAAAATTAAGAAATATGCTATATAAGTCGTGAGGACACAAAACTGATTAAGAAATTGTTTGATGCTGATCAGTTTCTTTAGTTAGTTTCTCAGGATGTGGACTTTATTGTTAGAGAATTCCTTTTGATGGGATGTAGGTTTGATTACACTGTTTTGTCTATTTGGGCGTTGAAGACAGGATAATAGCGAGGATTGTGCGCATATAAAATCAATTCAAGCTAACCAGTGGGCCTTATTGCCTACTGAATGTTCCTTGTCGGTAATCCTGTCTTCACCACCCTTTCTGTTGTTTTTTGTCTCTTTCATTGTATTTTCAAAAATGTGATATAGGGTCCTATAGAAACCACAGCGGCCGAACGCAATGGCATCGTAGGTCCGCACTGTACTGCAAACAAGGACTTGAACATACAATGAAGGAGACAAAAACTAAAGAAACACATACAAAAAAATAATATATAAAAATAATAAACATCTCAGGATGTATCCAGAATCATACTGAACAACCATAGTAGTTGCAGCTAAAGAGAAACCCAATCTAGGGTACGACCAGAAAACTCGAGGGACGAAAGCTCATGCACCCACCTCCCTTAATGGGGGTTTCAGTAGGTACAATCATAGAGTCCAAAGAGGTAGTTCAGTCATCGCACAAGTGAAAAGTGATGCATTGCGCTGTAAAACCAAACGGTTATATCCTTTTCTGACGAACTTCCTGATTAAATTTGTAAAGCGGTCAGGAAACCCGTCAGCCACCTTTAACTTTCGAAGTTTATAGACCACATCTCCATAAAATGAGGGTTGGGATATGCCTAGTCGCAGAAGTGTTTTAATGTTGGTGTTGTACTTTACCAGCAGGCCCTCGTTGCGGCGGTAGAATTTACGTAGTTTGTGTAACGAAAACCTTGCTGAAGAAGTTTACTTGTAATAACTTGATTTCAATCATTGAAGTCTATAAAGAAATACAAAAAGATCGGACAGGAAAAGTAGCATTCAAGGAGGACAGTCAACCACAAAACACAGAAACAAACACGCAAACAGACAAACAAGAAGGCAAAGGCAATATGAAATGCAAAAGACAACACAAACACAAAAGGGTTGACAATAGGGCTACCGCCTTGGAACGGTCAGTGGCAAAGTAGGCCACTGGGGGTTTAAACCGGTTCTAGGGTGCACCAAACCTTACACTTACCCTACTGTCATCCCATTAAAACAGGACTGTGTAAACAGATACATCATTACACGCTCTAGCAAATCGAATGAGTTGGGAGATATACACCCCGTATGAGGTAGCACGAGGTACATCTCCATCCAGGTGTGGATAGTTAACGATGTTAAAATTGAAATCATCTCTCTTATCACAGATTTTAGTATGAATACAATCATTTGAAGCCGAGAGATTAAGATCGAGAAATGCTGCTACTGTATCCAAACTGTTGGCTTTATTCAACGTGAGCTCTGGTGGATAAATGTTAGTAACCACATGAGGAAAGAACGGATTATCAATATTGAGTATGTCATCAAGATACCGGGAAGTATTATTAAATGCATCAATAATTTAGGTGACAAACTCAACATAAAATCTCGTTCATATCAGTACAAAAACAAATCTGCAACAAGTGGCGCACACCTACGATGCCATTGCGCTCGGACGTTGTGGTTTCTATAGGACCGTATATCTCATTTATGCGAGAGCAAAAGCAAGTCCGGAGTAGTACAATAAAAGAACTGGACCCATGCAAAATATCAGCGTGGATTTTTTAATTAAAGACGATAAAAAGGGACAATTAAGAGACATGCTTACCTCATCCAGAGTGTTTTTCAAAATATTTTAGAATGCAAAATAAAATATTTTTTCAATGACAAATAAATTGAATTGAATTGAATGTTGTTTAACGGCTCATCAACACAGTAAAGGTTATTTAGAGCCGCCCCAGAGAGAGGGGAAGGATACATAGGAATCCGGGAACCTGCCCTACTCTCGAATAGATTCCTATGGTTCTTTAACGTGTTCGGAGGATAGACCGATACACGGGACCGCCCGGTTTACGTCCCCATCCGACGGACGAGGCTAAGGTAAAGTGTCTTGCCCAAGAACACACCGACGGAACTCAGTGGTACCACGGAGGATTGAACCCGGGGCCTCCGGTTACAAATCCGCCGCGCTACCGACTGCGCCACGCCAGCCCCTAAAGTCGTTGTCTTACCCCCACCCCACACACGTTATTTCTATTTTCCCACATGCTCTCTCTCTCTCTCTCAATTTGTTTTTGGAGGATGCCTCACAAAAGTCGCAAGATACGATGTAATTACGATCGGCAGAATTTGGAACTAGCAATATCAGCCTATAACTGTGGAATGAGCGTTCGAAAGGCTGCAGCACATTACAACGTTCCACGTTCCATGACCGGATATCGGGTCGAGTTGAAGAAGGGTCAACTCCGGGTAAGCAGCCAATCTTCCCGGAGCAGGTTGAGCGGAAGATGGCTTACATGATGAAGGAGGCGGCGGCGATGGGATTCGGCATTGACAGGAGACAGCTAAAGGTAAAGGCCGGAAAGCTTGCAAAACAGTTGAACATCAAAACTTTCTTAAACTGGCATTCTGGAGATGATTGGGTCAATGCGTTCATTAAACGCAACGGTCTGTTCTTACGTTCGCAGGTAGCGTTGTCGACGGGCCGGAGCCGCATGCTGAATCCGACTGTAACATCCAAATACTTCACGGATTTAGGCAACACCATCGAAGCCTTGGGTTTGACCAACTCTCCAGGGAGGTCCTCGAATTTGACGCATAAGCCGACCAGAGTGTTTGCTAAAAAATGCACCAGGAATGTCCCTGGTCGCGTGGGTAATTCCCGGGAATCTATAACAGTCCTCGGATGCATCAATGCCGCATGGAATATCATTCCACCGATGGTCGTAGTGAAGGGCAAAACAAGGAAGTCATTAAATGCATACAATGTGTCTGCCGGCCCACACAATGCCACCTGGACATTTCAAACCAAAGGATGGATGGAGGCTTCGCTCGGGGATGAGTGGTTCCGATCTGGGTTTTTTAGGGAACTGTGGACCACACAGGCCACAAATGTTGCTACTGGACTCCCATAGCTCCCATGAAACTCTGGATATCATTGAATGCGCCAAAGACAATGATATTACATTGTTTGCTCTGCACCGCATACAACTCAGTGGTTACACCCCCTTGATAAAACTGTGTTTGGCCCATTTTCGAGGGAATACGACCACCAATATGTCGAAATCCCAAACAATTTAGTTTGCAAGTGGGTGTGGCCAGGACTGTTCAAATGAACCAACCGCGACTCAATCTACACATGACGCATCCTTACAACATGATTCCCCACAGCAGATGGGAAACCAGACTGGTGAAAGCTGTGTTGTAAAGAAGGATAAAAATATCGGACAGGGAAAGCAGCGTTCAAGGAAGTCCATTTTCCGAGTTTATTATTCAACCATAATGATAATAGGCCTATACAACGCTCTCTCTACTAGATTTATTGTATGCGGTAATTACTGAATTAATATATGAAAGTGAATAGAGGCGTGTCCACTAAATAATTATTGGTGCGGTGGATTTTAGTAATTAAGATATTTAACAAATTATAGAAGGTTCCCAATTCCTGCGTTTTAGTATATATTTTAAGTTATTGGAACACAAATATTGTATGACATTATAGTCTGTCCAAATTATTTATTTTTCTACCGAAATTATATGTGATGTAATATAAACTTGGCCGCAACAAATAAAAGTATTGATGCGGCCATGCAATACCTGCCGAGGTAACGGACACGTCCCTGGTGTAAAACTGAGACAACTACTTTAATGAGTAAGAGGTCTTACCGGGGGCATCCTCCGCCATATATATATACTATATAGCGAAATTATAATATACTATATAGTGTAATTAAAATGACCTGACTCTCAAGGAAACAAAGTCATTTAAGCAGAACAAGATTTTTTTTCCACTCATAATGCTTTATATCTACTAGGTACCTGCCGACACCACTCTTTAAAAATAAATCTTTCACCTCTTCGGTTACACTCTGCGTCATCAATACAAATTCCACAAAATTCCTCTTCATTTCTTAGAATTAAACCATATGTACGCCTTACACCTTTAAATCTTCATTCGGCAACCTCGTTTCATGTTCCTTCTAATAATATTACTAGGATTTTAATAATGGCTCAAAAGTTTCCGTAACTCCTCTACGATCACCTGTTTTGAGGAAATACCATATAAAGTCTCCTTTCAGAAACCATTTAGTTCATTCAAAGCGCAGGGTGTTTCCCTCTATTAATAAGTGCAATACTAAGAGGTGCAGTTGTTGCAATTATTTATCTTGCAAGTCCACCACTAAATCAGCTGTTAATGGTATATTGTTTAATGTATGTCTAGCTTCTAATGTTGATTGACGTACTTCTCACGTAATTTATGTTCTGACTTGACATGCACCAAGTTGCGGTATACAATATGTTGGACAAACAAGTCGATCCTTAAAAGTTCGATTTCGTGAACACAAATATAATGCAAGTAATCCTAAAAAGTAAAAAAAATACTTGTAATGAATGAATGGTGTTTTACGGCACGTCGACACATAAATAGGTCATATTGTGCGCAAAAAAATATGAAAAATGAAGTATTAATGAAAAGCTAATGTAAACATATAAAGATAAAACTATCAAAAAAATAAGGGATGATAAGGTGTAATATAAACTATGTATGTAAATCAATAAATGCCCGGCAACGGGTATATAAACAAGTAAATATATATAAGAACACATTACAATGATTTATATAGTCTGATCTCTTTCAGGAAATCTAAAACAAGACTAAAATCTACAGTATCATATAACTCTTTCATAGTATTAACATTGTAGTACCTTTGACGCATAGGATCAAAGTCTACACATTCCAATAAGATGTGATTGACCGTTAACGGTGCAAAGCAGGGTATACATTCCGGTAATTGCTCACCTTGTAATAAATATGAATGAGTATAACGTGTATGCCCTATCCTGCACCGGGCTAGGATAACTTCCTCTCGACGAATGGGTCTAGTAGAAGAACGCCATTCTCCGAGTAACGGTTTAATTGAATGGAGTTTATTGTTAACTGACAAATCCCAAGCGGTTTGCCAAGAGTTACGAATATATGTGTTAATACAACTTTTAAAATCAGTATAAGGTAATTTGGTATTAGATATATGTATATCTAATGCTGCCTTAGCAGCACTATCAGCTCTATCATTACCACGTATTCCTACATGGCTTGGAAGCCAGCAGAAAATAATAACATTATCAATTATAAGAGAATTGTACTTTTCTAAAAGTTGAAGCAACACTGGGTTATCATGTTTCATATTACCCAGTGCTTGAAGAGATGAAAGGGAATCAGAAAAGATTACGAAATGGTCATCATCAGATTCCTGAATAATTTAAGGCAAGTTCAATTGCCTTAAGTTCAGCTGAAAAGATAGAGGCCTTGTCAGGCAGGCGGCTCTTTATGCTGTGTTTGTGAACAGCTGCTGCAGCTACCTATCTCCATCTTTAGAGCCATCTGTGTAGATATGTTGAAAGTCACTGTATTTCGATATAATTTCATTAAATTTGCTTTGAAAGACAGTAGGGTCTGTACTGGATTTGTTATTATTACAAAGATCAAAAATAATTGTTGGAGTTTCCAAAGTCCACGGTGGAATTTGTGATACTTTGTACTTGGCAATCAAATTTAGGTCGATTTCAGTGTCTCCTTATTTTGGTTTAATACGAAGACCAAATGGTCGAATGGCCTTCGGTTTTCGATCAAAAAGAGGTTCACAACTAGGATTAAAAACATTATCGAAAGTTGGGTTTGAAGGGTTAGACTTTAATTTAATGGCGTATTGAAGAGCTAATTTGTCTCGTCTATGAGACAGTGATGGTTCATTGGCTTCAACATATAGACTTTCGGCTGGTGATGTACGAAAGGCACCTAAGGCGAGTCGTAATCCTTGATTATGTATAGGGTCGAGCATCTGCAAGTACGACTTGCGAGTCGATCCATATACTACTGAGCCGTAGTCCAGCTTGGATCTGATAACTGATCTTTAAAGTCGCAAGAGGACTTTTCGATCTGCTCCCCAATTAGTGTTTGCAACAACTTTAAGTAAGTTAAGAGCTTTAAGGCATTTGGCCTTCAAGTATTTAAGGTGTGGTATTAACGTTAATTTACGGTCGAAAATAAGACCAAGGAATTTTGTCTCATCCACTACTGGTATTGGTGACCCGTCCAGTGTTAGATGAGGGTCTTCATGATGTTTACGAAGTTGACAAAAGTGCATACAATTAGTTTTAGATTTAGAAAATTTAAAACCATTTTCATCAGACCAGGTCTGAAGTTTATTGAGACATTGTTGTAATTGTCTCTCGATAGTATTCATTTTTTTTGCACGATAACATATAACAAAGTCGTCAACATATAGCGAACAATCCACACCTGGATTGATGCATTTTACTATACTGTTAATCTTTATATTAAAAAGTGTGACAGATAGTATGTTGCCCTGTGGAACACCCATCTCCTGTTCATGAATATCAGAGAGGGTTGAACCCATTCGGACACGAAACTGTCTATCATCTAAGAATTTCTCTATAAAAATGGGTAATCGGCCTCTAAGATCAATGTCATGTAGATCATTCATAATACCGTATTTCCATGCAGTATCATAAGCTTTCTCCAAGTCAAAAAATACAGCGACTAAATGTTCTTTTTTTATGA
This sequence comes from Cyrtodaria siliqua, assembly GCA_037043455.1. Classification (NCBI taxonomy): domain Eukaryota; kingdom Metazoa; phylum Mollusca; class Bivalvia; order Adapedonta; family Hiatellidae; genus Cyrtodaria; species Cyrtodaria siliqua. Next base: position 103,850 of record JAWPHD010003271.1, on the reverse strand, counting down.
AAGCTTCCCTAATAAACGATTCAAATCGTATGAGATTGTCTGTTGTGCCTCGTTGGCGCCGGAATCCACTTTGATACTTTGTTATCAGTTTGTTAGACTCCAGGTACCAAACGAGTCTCTCATTAATCATTCGTTCCATGGTTTTACATGTACAACTCGTTAAAGCGATTGGGCGATAATTTATAGGGTCCGTATGATCCTTTCCAGGTTTGGGGACTGGAATAACGATTGCTTTCCGCCAAGAAACGGGGAATATTCCCGTCACCCAAACCTTATTAAATATATCAAGAAGGGTAGAGAGACAGGATTCAGGTAAATGTTTTAGTAATTGATAATGGATATCATCAGGACCAGCTGATGTATCATGAGCCTTTTTAAGGGACTCTCGAAGTTCTTTGAGAGTGAATAGTTTATTATATTTTTCAAAGTTTTTCGACTTGAAGTTCAGCTTCTTCTGTTCTTTTTGTTTCTTATTTTTCAGAAAATTTGGTTGACAATTTTCAGAAGAAGAATTTTTTGAAAAAGTTTCTGCCAAAGTGTTTGTAATATCTTTGACAGATGTTATATCTCCATTATCTGTTTTAAGTTGATTTACAGAACTGGAATTACCTTTACCACTTATTTTCCGGACCATGTCCCATGTCTTCTTAAGAGATGAGCGAGAATTCAGCCTAGAGACGTAAGATCTCCAGGATTTCCTCTTGCTATCCTTAATAGTACGACGGGCTTTCGCACGAAAAACTCTAAAGTTATCTAGATTTGTTTGAGTTGGCCGCAAGTTAAAATTATTTAATGCAGCTTTACGATCGCCGACTGCCTTTTTGCAGTCATCGTCGTACCATGGTTTATGTGGGCGTTTAGGATTTGCCGAGGTTTTTGGAATGGTTTGATCAGCTATATCGTGAAGAGTTTTGGTAAAAAGAGCAATTTAAAATTATTTAATGCAGCTTTACGATCGCAGAATGCCTTTTTGCAGTCATCGTCGTACCATTACTTGTACCAACACTTTCGTCAGTCAGGTCATAATTTTAATAACGTAACTGTTCAACCGGTTGAATATATATTTTTTGATAATGATGCTACTTAAAGCTTTAAAATAAAAGCTAGACATATTGCAGAACATAAGTGGATGAAAAACTTACATACACCTTATCCACTCGGCCTTAATGACAATATTTATCAAGAAGGAAATATTTCTAAAGATCCTAATATTGACATTTTTTCTATATTTTCTATCCGAAAGCGTAAAGCTAGGTCTCATGGTCTTAGGCGTAATGGTAACATCAAACGTAAATCGCGTGTAATTATTTCTGTCGCTGATTTACATACCATTTTTAAACAGTCTGGAAAGCACTCTATGCTTTTGCGGCTTACCTCTTTGTCCATTTCATCACTAAAAAATAGTATGATAATGGACCTTTAGAAACGGCCGAGCACGACACATACGAAATATTGCAGTCTCGGTTTGATTGCGACTGTTCATGAGCGGTAGTGAAATATGCCCTCTAGCCCCAGGTTGAGCAGAACTCAATATTCATAAAATCAATAGTACACAATTTTAACCATCCCGAAGATGGCATGCATACGGCGGTGGACATGGAGTTATTTGCTTCCCCATGTCGTACGGCGTATGGTCCCAGTATCTAATAAAATTAAATGCCCCGAAGAGCGAAATAAACATAATGGAATTTAGTTGGGAGCAGCGGTTATGAAGCCTGCGTATCACAAGGAACAGCCAAAAGACTAAATTAAAAAGCAGACAACATATCCTATAAGTGGTTAAACAATACCCAGAGCCTTTTATCGGCCGGAGTAGTGGAACCACCGAATCAAAAATTAAGTAAGAAAACAAAAGAAATTGAAAATGTACCACCGATAACTAAATATAAGTATCGGGCTCAGCGATCTCCAAAGATCGAATGAATAACAGTACTGATTGCAAGCGCGGGGAGACGTTTTACTGCCGCCACACTGCGCAAGCAACGCCACTGTGCTATAAAAAGAGTATGATAATGGACCTTTGGAAACGGCCGAGCACGACACATACGAAATATTGCAGTCTCTAAATATTGCAGTACTAAAGTTGATCGACGAGGAAGCCGACAAAATTTTCATTCGTACAGATCCCTTGTATAACACTGCTTCCATAGTTCAAAGTTATACATAACATGTTCTCCGACCCCATATTGACAAGGAGTCTGATCACGTCAGGCATTTTCTAAAACTACTATATATTAACAAAGGTGTTGATTTCATTGACATGCCTAGTATTTTTCGAGATACTCATGTAGTTGATTCTATCCCAAAATATTTCAAAAATTCTGAAAGTCCTGTAATTTGTTATAAGTATAAAAAGCCTATTAGAAATATTATTTTTAACTACAACAAAACAGTTTCTGACCTTAATATAGTACATAATACTCCTAAGGAATGTGAATGCAACACATCAACATTTTGCTATGCTCCAGCAGGTCATGTTATCACTGGTAATTTTGATATTATTGATAAACGTATTCGGCATTTGTTTTCGAAAGGTCCTAAATATAGATTACCTTCAACTATTGATTGTCATGCCTGTCGTGCCCAGATCGCCCACTCCATTGAGGATTTTAGTATCAAATGGTGTTGTAGAGAACATGCGGACCCAAACTCACTTTCTACTTGGAAAAAGTCAATTCTGAAAATTATAGATACACGTATTAACTTTTATAGTGCTAATCCCTCTTTACTTCCTCCGAGACCTAGGTTTTTCTTTCGTAATTTAAAATCGGGAATTCAGGAATTTCATAATAAATTTGTTTTAGTTCCTGCAGATAAAGCAGCTAATAATGTAATTATTGTTTGACGCCTACATTACGTCAATGTTTTATCTCTGGAACTCGGCAGCACCAAGTCGTATACTCCAGTTAATTCTACCGAGGATGATGTTGTTTCCGCACATATCACTCGGTGCACTACTTTCAAGGCTGGTGTAAACGATAAGCAAATTAAACTGCCTACTATGTACTGGATTCCTAAATTACATAAAAATCCATATAATGCTCGCTTTATTTCGAATTCTAGTGCCTGCACCACAACAAACATCTCCAAACTTTTAACTTCTTGTCTTACTGCCGTTAAAGATCACGTTAAACTGTATTATGATAAAACTTATGAAAACTCTGGGATTAATTTATTTTGGTCTATAAAAAATTCAGGAGACGTTATTGATAAAATGTTCAAGAAAGGTCAAGTTTCATCAATAAGCATCTATGACTTCTCTACACTATATACAACCTTACCACATCACCTTATTAAAGACAAGCTAATTTCTCTTATTCAAAAAACATTTGCTAGAGAAAATACTACATTTTTGGCATGTAATAATATAAAAGCGTTTTTTACTAACGGCAGTTTTGACAATTATACTTTGTGGACTTGCTATGAAGTTTGTGAAGCACTCATCTTCCTATTAGATAATATTTTCGTCAGGTATGGAACCACCGTTTATAGACAAATTGTTGTTATCCCTATGGGTACGAACTGTGCACCACTTGTCGCAGATTTGTTCTTATTTTGCTATGAAAGGGATTTCATGTTGAGTCTTTCACCAGATACCCAGGCAGATGTTATTGAAGCCTTTAATGATACCTCTCGGTATCTGGATGACATATTGAACATTGACAACCTTTTCTTTCCAACTATGGTTAATTATATTTATCCTAAAGAACTTCAGCTTAACAAAGCTAATATATCTGATAATAATGCTTCTTTTCTTGATTTAGATCTCTCGATTGAAAATGGTAAAATAATTACCAAAATCTATGACAAGAGAGATGATTTTAATTTTGACATTGTTAATTATCACCACTTGGATGGGGATGTTCCTCGAGCAACTTCTTATGGGATATATGTGTCTCAACTTATTCGTTTTTCTAGAGCTTGTACTCGAGTTGAGGACTTTAATATTCGTAATCTTTGTATAACTAAAAAGTTACTCAATCAGGGTTACCGTTACCATAAACTTCGTAAAACCTTTGCAAAATGTTATTATCGTAACACTGATCTTCTTTCCAAATATAAAAGTAATTTAAGGACTCTTCTGCGACAAGGACTATCACAACCTGGCTTCTATGGTGATGTGATTTATAAACTTCGTAAGATTCTAGATCATGATCACTTTCATACTATCTTTGTTAAACTTGTTAAAAAGTTTATCAAAAGAGGTTATGACCCTATCATTTTGCAACGTACTGCATGCTTGGTGGTGGACCCTTTTACAGTTCGCCACTATGCTTTCCTCTTTAATTGTACGATGACCAGACAGGCTGTGGACCCTATGATGACGCCTACCTAAAGCCCATTGGGACGGTGGCGTTTGATGTTTGTCCATGATCTTTCTTGTCGTGCCCTTAATGGTTTATGCTCTTACTGCTCTGGCTTCTGCAAAGTCATTGAGTACCTTTATTGTGGCTTTCTAGGCTATTGTTTTTTTTGTATTATATTTACACGAGCATATTTGTGTTTTACTTATATTGCCTATTGATGCTGCCTTGTTGGTTAGAGATTAGATCATGGCGGGGATTTCTTTATTTACACTGTCCTGTTTTAATGGGATGACAGTAGGGTAAGTGTGAGGTTTGGTGCACCCTAGAACCGGTTTAAACCCCCAGTGGCCTACTTTGCCACTGACTGTTCCAAGGCGGTAGCCCTATTGTCAACCCTTTTTGTGTTTGTGATGTCGTTTGCATTTATTATTGCTTTTGCCTTCTTGTTTGTCTGTTTGCGTGTTTGTTTCTGTGTTTTGTGGTTTACTGTCCTCCTTGAATGCTACTTTCCCTGTCCGATCTTTTTATATTTCGTTTACTTGGCACGGCAGACGATTATGGAACCGTTCTCTTGGAGGCAGTAACAGCTGCTGAGGTTATTGACGCTATCATGGCTCAGGATCCGATTTCAACGTCTCTTCCTCTATAACCGAGCCGACTGTTAACGACGTCAATGCATGCAACCAGCAGGTTGATGCATTATTTGCTTTGCCAACCCCTACTACAGGGCAAAAAATAAGTACAACGAAGCTTAAAATTACTAGCCACATAATTCTAACCAGTGACGACATAATAAAGGAGAAACATGAAATAAAACGAAGAAAAGAAGAAGAAATTAAAAATAAAGAAGACAGAAAAATTTAAAGAGAGAGGAAGCAAATGTTAAAAACCACGAAGGTTGAAAAGACGAAATCTAAATAGAATGACTGACAATAGCAGGCCACATCTCCAAACTTTTAACTTCTTGTCTTACTGCCGTTAAATATCACGTTAAGCTATATTGTGAAAAACTTACGAAAACTCTTGTTACTATATTTTGGTCTTAAAAAAACCCCGGAGACGTTCTTGATAAAATTTTCAATAAAGGTAAAGTTTCATCAATAAGCGCTTATGACTTTATTCATTCATTCTTTATTTACACTGTCCTGTTTTAATGGGATGACTGTAGGGTAAGTGTGAGGTTTGGTGCACCCTAGAACCGGTTTAAACCCCCAGTGGCCTACTTTGCCACTGACGGTTCCAAGGCTGTAGCCCTATTGTCAACCCTTTTGTGTTTGTGTTGTCTTTTGCATTTAATATTGCCTTTGCCTTCTTGTTTGTCTGTTTGCGTGTTTGTTTCTGTGTTTTGTGGTTGACTGTCATCCTTGAATGCTACTTTCCCTGTCCGATCTTTTTGTATTTCTTTCTCTACACTATATACAAAGAATGAATGAATAAATGAATGGTGTTTTATGGCACGTCGACACATACATAGGTCATATTGTGCGCAAAAACCGATAAATCATGAAAGAATGAAGTAGTAATTAAAAATAATGTAAACGTATAAAGATAAAACTATCTACAAATAAGAGATGATATGGTAGCAATACAAACTATGTATATATGTAAATCAACAGATGCCGGTCAACGGGCTTGTAAACAAGTTAATATATATAGGAAAATATTATATTGATTTATAAAGTCTGATTTCTTTAAGGAAATCTAAAACAAAACTAAAATCTATAATATCAGATAACTCTTTCAAAGTATTAACTGTGCAGTATCTTTGTCGCATAGGATCAAAGTCTACACATTCCAACAAGATATGTTTGACCGTTAACGGTGCAAAGCAGGGTATACATTCTGCCAACTACTCACTTTGTAATAAATATGAATGAGTACAGCGTGTATGCCCTATCCTGAATCGGGTTAGGACAACTTCCTCTCGACGATTGGGTTTACTAGAAAGATGCCATTCTCCGAGTAACGGTTTAATGGAATGGAGTTTATTGTTTACCGACAAGTCCAAAGCGGATTGCCAAGAGTTACGAATATATGTGTTGATACAACTTTTAAAATCAGTATAAGGTAATTTGGTATTAGATATATGTAAACCTAATGATGCCTTAGCAGCACTATCAGCTCTATCATTACCAGGTATTCCTACATGGCTTGGAAGCCAGCAGAAAATAATAACATTATCAACTATTAGAGAATTGTACTTTTCTAAAAGTTGAAGCACAACTGGATTATTAGGTTTTATATTACCCAGTGCTTGAAGAGAAAGGGAATTAGAAAACATTACGAAATGGTCATCATCAGATTCCTGAATAAAACTTAATTGTGTTTGTTGCTCTCAAAGGATCACCGTTATCAGTATTTATTAACATTCACACTAGCGTTCGTTTAGTGCAGTGTGGCGGCTGTAAAAGGTCTCCCCGTGCTACGAATCAGTAGTGTTATTTTTTACTGGTCCTTTGGGACCAACGAGCCCAATATAGGTGGCTTTGAAGTAGAATACCGCTTAAGCCGGTGCTAGGGGGCGTGAGAAGTGTTGCTTCTTTCATACCTTCTCATGAACAGACTCAATTAAAAAACCGAGTCTGCTGCTTTATTCTCTTAATTGTGTTTGTTGCTGTCAAAGGATCACCTTTATCAGTATTTATTAAAAAAGAGTATGATAATGGACCTTTGGAAACGGCCGAGCACGACACATATGAAATATTGCAGTCTCGGTTTGATTGAGACTGTTCATGAGTGGTAGTGAAATATGCTAGCTACCGCTCACGCCCTCTAGCCCCGGGTTGAGCAGAACTCAATATTAATAAAATCAACAGCACAACTTTTTAACCATCCCGAAGATGGCATGCATATGGCGGTGGACATGGAGTCACCCTTCTTAAATGTATTCCCTTTGTCGTACGGCGTATGGTCCCAGTATCTAATAAAATGAAATGCCCCGAAGAGCGAAATAAACATAATGGAATTTAGTTTGGAGCAGCGGTTATGAAGCCTGCTTATAAAAAGCAGACAACATATCCTATGAGTGGTTAAACAATACCCAGAGCCTTTTATCGGCCGGAGTAGTAGAACCACCGAATCAAAAATTAAGTAAGAAAACAAAAGAAATTGAAAATGTACCACCGATAACTAGCAAGAAACATAAAAAGATCGGACAGAGAAAGTAGCATTCAAGGAGGACAGTAAACCACAAACCACAGAAACAAACACGCAAACAGACAAACAAGAAGGCAAAAGCAATAATAAATGCAAACGACATCACAAACACAAAAAAGGGTTGACAATAGGGCTACCGCCTTGGAACGGTCAGTGGCAAAGTAGGCCACTGGGGGTTTAAACCGGTTCTAGGGTGCACCAAACCTCACACTTACCCTATTGTCATCCCATTAAAACAGGACAGCGTAAATAAAGAAATCCCCGCCATGATTTAATCTCTAACCAACAAAAAGTTTAACAAAGATAGTATGAAAGTGATCATGACCTAGAATCTTACGAAGTTTATAAATCACAATCAATTGCCTTCAGTTCAGCTGAGAAGAGGCTTTGTCAGGCAGGCGACTCTTAATGCTATGTTTGTGAACAACAGCTGCTGCAGCTACCTTGTCTCCATCTTTAGAATACATCTGTGTATATATGTTGAAAGTTGCTGTATTTCGATTTAATTTCCTAAATTTGCTTTGAAAAATAGTAGGATCTGTAATGGATTTGTTATTATTACAAAAGAGCAAAAATAATTGGTGGTACTTGTACTTGGCAATCAAATTTAGGTCGATTTCAGTGGCTCTTAAACTTGGTTTAATACGAAGACCAAATGGCCGAATGGCTTTCGGTTTTTGATCAAAAAGAGGTTCATAATTAGGATTAAAAACAGTCTTGAAAGTTGGTTTTGAAGAGTTAGATTGTAATTTAATGGTATACTGAAGGGCTAATTTGTCCAGTCTATGAGACAATAATGGTTCATTAGCTTCAACATATAGACTTTCGGCTGGTGATGTACGAAAGGCTCCTAAAGAAATATAAAAAAGATCGGACAGGGAAAGTAGCATTCAAGGAGGACAGTCAACCACAAAACACAGAAACAAACACGCAAACAGACAAACAAGAAGGCAACAGTAATAATAAATGCAAACGACAAGACAAACACAAAAGGGTTGATAATAGGGCTACCACCTTGGAACGGTCAGGTTTAAACCAGTTCTAGGAAGCACCAGACCTTAAACTTACCCTACTGTCATCCCATTAAAACAGGACAGTGAAAATAAAGAAATCCCCGCCATGATCTAATCACTAACCAACAAGGCAGCATCAATAGGCAATATAAGTAAAACACAAATATGCTCGTGTAAATATATAAAAAACAACAATAGGCTAGAAAGCCACAATGAAGGTACTTAATCACTTGGCAGAAGCCAAAGCAACAAGAGAATAAACCATTAAGGGCACGACAAGAAAGATCATAGACAAACATCAAACGCCACCGTCCCAGTGGGCTTTAGGTAGGCGTCATCATAGGGCCCACAGCCTGTCCGGTCATCGTACAGTTAAAGAGGAAAACATAAAACTGTAAAAGGGTCCACCACCAAGCATGCAGTACGTTGCAAAATGATAGGGTCATAACCTCTTTTGATAAACTTTTTAACAAGTTTAACAAGGATAGTATGAAAATGATCATGACCAAGAATCTTACGAAGTTTATAAATCACATCACCATAGAAGTCAGGTTGTGATAGTCTTTGTCGCAGAAGAGTCCTTAAATTACTTAATTTTGCAAAGGTTTTACGAAGTTTATGGTAACGGTAACCCTATTGATCAGATCGGGCTAATCTGACCGCCCGTCTAGTTGAAGTCCGGACCGCAGTGATGTGTTGTAACGCGGAAATAACTACCAGATCTCCACGTCACTCAACCACCAAGATTCCCTTCTCCAACGACACGGGTCGCCACCTACGGTCAAATGTGTGTTACTTTTCAGAGGTGGTGGGTGGGGGGTGATCTTAACCCTCTGCTAAGTAACGAGCAGTCGGTTGATTCTTATCACCCCACCACCGACTGTGAGGTTGTGGGGAGCAAGAAGGAAACGCTGAGATACTCTCTAAAGGAGTTTGATAAAAAAAAAAGGAGTATGAAGTATGCTGCGGATATTCTGAACTTTTTAAAAGAAGAAGAATAAACTGTTCTTGCAAGTACTGATGAACCAGACTCGTTAATTGATATTTCAAGAAGACACAATGTCAGGGTGCTTACGAATATCTCTGCCACTTTTCACTTTTTTTGGTACTTTTGACTGAAACAATGTTTGCCATTATTAACTGACGGAAATTTCAATCGTGTGGGTTCGAGCATGTTATAACTCAGGATGGGGAGGTTTATGGGTGAGGAAGTAAGGGCCAAGGACAGCCCACGGACATCTCTTCATACTTTGTGGGATAAAACCCAGACTAATTGTGATATTTGGGTATTGATTTATAACTGAGGATGGGGAGGTATATGGATAAGGAAGTTATGGCCAATGATAGCCCACGGACATTTCCTGGATTTTGAAGGTATATCTACTTTTTTTTTTGAGAGGTTATCAAAGCACATAAAAGCATCTCGATCAAGACAAGGCAAGGCAATTGTTAAAAATGCCCTATAGAAACTATGGAAATATCAGGTTTTTAAAAGATATGATCAGAAAGTGCTGTCACTACACACGCTATCGATTTATAATCTAGTTCTTATTTGAATGCATTTTTACTAGCCCATCGGACTACCCAGGTACAAAAGTTTGGTAGCACGGCAGCATTTTTCTTACACTCTTAGACTAGCGCCAATTTCGAGCTCAAGACCCAGGTGTATAAAGATCTGTTAACGTTAACGTGTCGTTAAATTAAAGTCAGCTTGACGCTACGTTAAGTTAATGTCCATGTTAATAATTGTTATATAAAATAGTAACATGAGATTAACATAGTTATCTGACGTTAAAGGTAATCAAGGTACCTACCTGAATTAAATGTTACCACAAGCGTTAACTAACCATGCAATATGGCTGCCTTCATCAATGTAAGAAGACGATAACAAGGGAATTTCGTCATTCAGCGCATTTGAATGATCTATCCGAGAGAGAAGTCCGGTCCAGGTATAGATTTAGTAGCCGTGGAATACACTTTATTGAACGGATGCTAGCATGTGATATGCAGCCTTCCACAGCGAAATGAAACCCTCTGTCCAAGGGGACAGATCTAGATAGCTCTGCGTTATTATGCCAGTGTCAGATTTCTTGAAGTGATTGGGGATACACTTGGATATAACAAAGCCACTGTCAGTAAGGTGATCACCAGGGAAACCGATTCTATAATCGGACATATGAGCGAGTTCATCACGTGGGCAGACCGCTTGGAGAAAGACAGGATCCGTCAAGTTTTTCCCCCAGTTTGCTGGGTTTCCGAAAGTCATAGGAGCCATTGATGGAAACCATGTAAGAATCCAGGTCCCGAAAGAATATGAGGCAGCATATGTTAATAGGAAAATCTTTCATAGTGTTTCTGTCCAAGCTGTTTGTGATTATGAAGGTACGTTATATTTTCTTGTATTTTCGTTTAAGATTCTGAATACAGGCGAGAAAAATACATGTCATTTATCATCAGTGTGTGATTTGAAACTAACGAAATTGCAGTTTGTAAACTTATCAATCGATCATTGCATATGTCTGTCCCAATTTAAGTAAATTTCTCTTTAAAATGAAATAAACATAGCTTCAATTGAAAAAGTGTTAAAGTGTCGTGTTGTTATTTCATTTTTTACATGCTGCTTACGCCAAAGACTGAAAAAAAAATAGTATGACAATGGACCTTTGGAAACGGCCGAGCACGACACATACGAAATATTGCAGTCTCGGTTTGATTGAGACTGTTCATGAGCGGTAGTGAATTATGCTAGCTACCACTCACGCCCTCTAGCCCCGGGTTGAGCAGAACTCAATATTCATAAAATCAAAGTGCTGATGGACGGTGCCACTCATAAAGTCTTGATCAAAATCAAATTCCGAAAAAAAAAACGGGTTTGCGCACTATGGTGGTGAACATTTGTGCAAAATATTATTGAAATCGGATATCAATCAAAGTAATGGGACCGGCATTATGGTAATTGCTCACCATGTAATAAATATTGATGAGTATAACGATCACCTTGTAATAAATATGAATGAGTATAACGTGTATGCCCTATCCTGCACCGGGCTAGGACAAGAGGAGAGAGGGCTATAAAGATAAAAGATCAGGAAATAAAGGAGGAAGGTCGAGAAATAGCTGCTGTGAGAGACGTTTGCGAGTTGAGAGAAAATGATGTGAAAGAAGTGGTTAAAGAGAAAAATAAATTACTTTTAAAAGTATATAGGCTGAGAAAGTTAATAGAAAAAAATGCGGTGGATGTCAATATTGAGGAAATAAATTCAGTGAAAGCAGATATAAAATTGAAAGGAAAACAAATTGTTGAACCTGAACAAACAAATGCCATCTTGCAGGATCCAGTTATGTATTACATTCATGAAATTAAACCACAATAATGACCTTGCTGACTGAAGGTGGAGTAAGTCAAAACAAAGTTAATCATGTCATGCAGACAGTATTGACATCTTTATTAGGTAAGACGCTTTCAATGTTACCCAGCACAGGTGTGAAGAGCCGCCTAATGGTGGAAGCAAAGCGTGTTGCTGAGAGCCATGTGGCTGAAGAAATGTTATGTAATTGGAAGGACCAGCCAGATATACCACAAGGTAATATTTTACATCAAGATGGCACTTCCAGATTTCTTAGGCATTTTGAGTCTTTTCAGGTAACAACAGCAGTAGGTAAAATTATTTCTGCTGGCATGGAAGAAGTTGCCTGAGGCGATGCAGATACGCTGTTTTCTTAAATGAACGGTCTGATTTCAGAGTTAGCGAATGCGATGTACCCATCAATATCATCTGGCCACAATCACGATATTGTAAAATTAAATGTCTCCATGTCTGACCACGGATCAGCCAATCCAGAGTTTAGCAATAAACTACAAACGATCAGAGAAGATTTGCTCCCAGTAGTTTATGAACTCTGGGATACTATTCCAATGACATGAATATGGAGGTGTTTTTTGTTTGTTTGCAAAATGCATATATTTCTAAATATGGCAGCTAGTGAAGTTGACAAATGTCTCGCTCAGTTTGAAAATAACATAATTGCCGACGGCAGAAATCAATTTGCTTTAAACTCAAGCGAAAGCGGCACATCAAGGATAGTAAGAACCATAAGTAAAGCTCTAACAAGCCATGGTTATGAAAAGTCTGGTGATGGAGGTCACTTTCTCATATTCTTGAGAGAGGAAGGTATTACAAATAAACTCATAACAGTTCGTGGTCATTGCTTCAGACATTTTTCTATGCAGCTGGAGCATCCTACTACCACATCAAAGAATTTCCTGTCAAGTGGGCTGATCCAAATGACCTTCTGAAGAGCATAAGGTTTGATGAAGAGGAAGCAGTATATTTAAGTGGAATTCGAACTTTGGGTATAATCGACAAAGTTGTAACAGGCCCACTTTGGAGAATCATTGAGTCTGTGCCCAATGTATTGGCCCTAAACAATTATTTACCTCTTGATTTAAAATGAAAATTCAGTTAGAGGCGTTGTCCCAAGATGCTATCCCTACAATGTTTTTTCAGTGAGGACCGGATAAGTATTACCAAAGACGATTTTTACGAATCATTAGTGGTTCCATCAGAAAACCCTGTGCTAGACACATACACGCAGATGGCCTTAGAACTGTGTTTCGGTGGAATGGATCACCTTTTCGGTATTTATTGACATTCATACTAGCGTTTGTTCAGTGCTGTGTGGCGGCCGTAAAATGTCGCCCCTACTAGAAATCAGTAGTGTTATTATTTACTGGTCCTTTGGGATCATCAGGTCAATTCTGTGTTGCTTTAAAGTAGAATACTGCTTAAGCCGGTGCTAGGAGGCGTGGGAGGTGTTGCATCTTATGATTACCTCTCATGAACAAACGCAATAACACCGAGTCTGCTACATTTCTTTCTTGTTTGTGTTTGTTGCTTCCATGGATCACCTTTTCAGTATTTATTCTCTTTCGGTGTATTAGTTAATTCACGCCATGTAGCTCTACATCATTGCGATATTAGTGTGTTATGTTAAGACTTTCTTTTTTCAATCATTGAATGGTAAACATACTGGATACAAAATGACTGCTATATTGACAAAAGGGTTTCTATGGATACTTAAAGATGATTTGTCTTTTTTTTAGTTATTATAATGATGGTCTGGCTTATTCGCTTCCCACACATATTTTATTTTTTGTTGAATTTTATTTTATTTTAATTTTATATATTTATAAATTCTCAAACGGAGGCAGCCATCTTGATTTGATGACGTCATCACGCCATTTACCATTTATTGCATATAGATTCATATCATTTAAAACAAAGAATGTCACCTCAAATACCTGTAAATCGTAACATACAGTTTAACTTTTTACTTTGTATTGATAATTTAATACATTTATTTGCTTTAAACACTATATATTCTCCATATATGGATATGGAAAAAGGCGCGAAGACGTCATCATTCGAAGATGGCTGCCTCCATTGGAGTCTTGTTGCACATTTTCAAAAGGTCATATCTCCTTTATGTTTTTAAGATATTGTATCGGATTTTTCCACAGTTTTTAAAGCCCTTTTAAATGAATTTAGATCTAGTTCCAGAATAGTGCAACATCCCTTAAGGTTGATCCATCTTGGATTCAAAAGTCTGTTATTTTGACAGAATGGTTTCCATGGAATGAATGAATGGTGTTTTACGGCACGTCGACACAAAAATAGGTCATATTGTGCGCATAAAATGATAAAAATAAATACTGATCAAGGTGATCCTTTGGGAGAAACACACACAATTAAGAGAATAAAGTAGCAGACGCGGTTTTATTGAGTCTGTTCATGAGAAGTAATGAAGAAGCAACACCTCTCACGCTCCCTTGCACCGGCTTAAGCGGTATTCTACTTCAAAGCCACCTATATTGGGCTCGTTGGTCGCAAAAGACCAGTAAAAATAACACTACTGATTCGTAGCACGGGCAGACGTTTTACAGCCGCCACACTGCACTAAACGAACGCTAGTGTGAATGTTAATAAATACTGATAAAGGTGATCCTTTGAGAGCAACAAACACAAATTAACAGAATAAAGCAGCAGACTCGGTTTTATTGAGTATGTTCATGAGAAGTAATAAAAGAAGCAACACCTCTCACGCCCCCAAGCACCGGCTTAAGCGGTATTCTACTTCAAAGCCACCTATATTGGGCTCGTTGGTCCCAAAATACCAGTAAAAATAATACTACTGATTCGATGAAGAAATGAAGTAGTAAATGAAAAAATTATGTAAATATATACAGATAAAACTATTTACAAATAAGGTATGATACAGTATGGTAGTAATATAAACTATGTATAAATGTAAATCAACAAATGCCCGTCAACGGGTGTATAAACAAGTAAATATATATATATAAGAACATATATGATTTATAAAGTCTGATTATTGTAATGATTTATATAGTCTGATTTCTTTCAGGAAATCTAAAACATTTGGATCTAAAATGGCCGACATTACAACTCCATGATTACTTGTCACAGACAAAATACACCCATCAAAACAAATATGGCACTTGGAAATTTACAAATCAGAAACGCGTCATCGGAGTCCGATAGTTTACGTCATCAATGTATTGCGTCATGCACCACGCGCCAATGTGAACAAATTCCTGTATGGTGACCAATTAAGTGTCAACAACAAAAAAATGAAATGTCAATAACGTCTTTGACCCCTATGACCCCTCTACAGTCAGTCATTACGCTTCACTTTTCACTTGTGCGATGACTGAACTACCTGTTGGGACTCTATGATTGTACCTACTGAAACCCCAACTTAGGGAGGTGGGTGCATGAGCTTTCGTCCCTCGGGTTTTCTGGTCGTACCCTAGATTAGTTTTCTCTTTAGCTGCAACTACTATGGTTGTTCAGTACGATTCTGGATACATCCTGAGATGTTTATTATTTTGTATGTATACCTTTAGTTACTTTCTCTGGGTGTGGACGTTATTGTTAGCAAAAAAGTATGATACTTTCCTTTTGATGGGATGTAGTTTTGTTTACACTGTCTTGTCTATTTGGGCGCTGAAGACAGGATAATAGCGAGGATTGTGCGCATATAAAATCGATTCAAGCTAACCAGTAGGCCTTATTGCCTACTGACCGTTCCAAGTCGGTAACCCTGTCTTCACCACCCTTTCTGTTGTTTTTTTGTCTCTTTCATTGTAGTCCTTGTTTGCAGTACAGTGCAGACCTACGTTGCCATTGCGTTCGGACGCTGTGGTTTCTATAGGACCCTATATATCATTTTGAATCGAATAAATAACAAGAGTATAACTGTTACAATTATTTACAATGAGTGGTTAATCACCTGCTCACAACGAGGTTATGTAACTGACGTGTCTTTCCTTACAACTCTAACAGCGCCGATTTCACCAATACTTTCTTAAGTTTTACTTAAATACTTAAAAAAACTTACTTAACTTAGTCACTAAGGAAATATAAAAAATCGGACAGGGAAAGTAGCATTCAAGGAGGACAGTCAACCACATAACACAGAAACAAACACGCAAACAGACAAACAAGGCAAAAGTAATATTAAATGCGAACGACATCACAAATACAAAAGGGTTGACAATAGGGCTTCCGCCTTTGAACGGTCAGTGGCAAAGTAGGCCACTGGGGGGTGGGGGGGGGGGGGCGGGGTAAACCGGTTCTAGGGTGCACCAAACCTCACACTTACCCTACTGTCATCCAGGATTCCTCTAAAACATCTTCAGTCTCACAAACTGTGATCCTTTTAAATAAGCCTACTGTGGCTCCCCAACCTCTTCTGGCTTCCAAGCCTCAAACTCCTTCAACTATATCCTTAACAACTCCTACATCTACTGCCTAATTTGCCACTGACCGTTCCAAGGCGGTAGGCCTATTGTCAACCCTTTTGTGTTTGTGATGTCGTTTGCATTTATGTGATTTATAAACTTCGTAAGATTCTTGGTCATGATCACTTTCATACTATCTTTGTTAAACTTGTTAACAAGTTTATCAAAAGAGGTTATGACCCTATCATTTTGCAACGTACTGCATGCTTGGTGGTGGACCCTTTTACAGTTCGCCACTATGCTTTCCTCTTTAATTGTACGATGACCGGACAGGCTATGGACCCTATGATGACGCATACCTAAAGCCCATTGGGACGGTGGCGTTTGATGTTTGTCCATGATCTTTCTTGTCGTGCCCTTAATGATTTATTCTCTTACTGCTCTGGCTTCTGCCAAGTCAATGAGTACCTTCATTGTGGCTTTCTAGGCTATTGTTTGTTTGTATTATATTTACACGAGCATATTTGTGTTTTACTTATATTGCCTATTGATGCTGCCTTGTTGGTTAGAGATTAGATCATGGCGGGGATTTCTTTATTGACACTGTCCTGTTTTAATGGGATGACAGTAGGGTAAGTGTGAGGTTTGGTGCACCCTAGAACCGGTTTAAACCCCCAGTGGCCTACTTTGCCACTGACCGTTCCAAGGCGGTAGCCCTATTGGCAACCCTTTTATGTTTGTGTTGTCTTTTGCATTTAATATTGCCTTTGCCTTCTTGTTTTTCTGTTTGCGTGTTTGTTTCTGTGTTTTGTGGTTGACTGTCCTTCTTGAATGCTACTTTCCCTGTCCGACCTTTTTGTATTTCTTCTTATCGCACAGTGGCGTTGCTTGTGCAGTGTGGCGGCAGTAAAACGTCTCTCCGCGCTCGCATCAGCACTGTTATTCATTCGATCTTTGGAGATCGCTGAGCCCGATACTTATATTTAATTGGTGGTACTTTTTCATTTGCACCATTTTATTATCGTAACCTGATCTTCTTTCCAAATATAAAAGTAATTTAAAGACTCTTCTGCGAAAAGGACTATCACAACCTGACTTCTATGGTGATGTGATTTATAAACTTCGTAAGATTCTTGGTCATGATCACTTTCATACTATCTTTGTTAAACTTGTTAAAAAGTTTATCAAAAGAGTTTATGACCGTATCATTTTGCAACGTACTGCATGCTTGGTGGTGTACCCTTTTACAGTTCGCCACTATGCTTTCCTCTTTAATTGTACGATGACCGGACAGGCTGGACCCTATGATGACGCCTACCTAAAGCCCATTGGTAGGATGGCGTTTGATGTTTGTCTATGATCTTTCTTGTCGTGCCCTTAATGGTTTATTCTCTCGTTGCTCTGGCTTCTGCCAAGTCATTGAGTACCTTCATTGTGGCTTTTTAGCTATTGTTTTTTTGGTATTATATTTACACGTGCATATTTGTGTTTTACTTATATTGCCTACTGATGCTGCCTTGTTGGTTAGAGATTGTTGTGACTTCTTTATTTACACAGTCACTGTCCTGTTTTAATGGGATGACAGTAGGGTAAGTGTGAAGTTTGGTGCACCCTAGAACCGGTTTAAACCCCCAGTGGCCTACTTTGCTGCCACTGACCGTTCCAAGGCGGTAGCCCTCTTGTCAACCCTTTTGTGTTTGTGATGTCGTTTCAATTTATTTTTACTTTTGCCTTCTTGTTTGTGTTTTTGTTTCTGTGTTTTGTGGTTGACTGTCCTCCTTGAATGCTACTTTCCCTGTCCGATATTTTTGTGTTTCTTTACAAGTGGTCTAATGCGAAACACATGGTATCCTTTAATGAACAAGTCAATGCCTATAACTCTAGTTGCCATATTGAACTTCACATGCCAAGTATTATTTCGAGATATTCGTGTTGTTGATTATATCCCTAAATATTTCAAAAATTCAGAAAGTCCTGTAATTTGTTTAGTATAAAAAGTATTTTTAATGTATAAAACACCCATAAGAAATATTATTTGCAACAAGAACAAAATAGTTTTTGACCTGGATATAGTAAATAACACTCCTAACTAAGAAATGTGAATGTAACACATCAGCATTTTACTATTCTCCAGCAGGCCATGTCATCACTGGTAATTTAAACGTATTCGGTATCTGTTTTCGAAAGGTCCTAAGTATAGATAACCTTCAACTATTGATTTTAATGCCTGTCGTGCCCAGATCGCCCAATCCATTTTTGTGGACCCAAACACTGTTTCTACTTTAAAAAAGTCAATTCTTAAAATTATAGATACACGTATTAACTTTTATAAGGCTAACAACCCCTCTTTTCTTCCTCCGAGAGACCTAGGTTTTCCTTTCGTAATTTATAATCGGGAATTCAGGAATTTCATAATAAATTTGTTTTAGTTCGTGCCGATAAAGCAGTTAAAGGGGTTGATGCACTATTTTCAAACACGATTTATTTAAAAGGGCTCTGAAAAACTCGAAAAAGGCTGAAAGAAATATCAAAATGCCATGATAAATAAAGAAGATATGACCGATTGAAAATTTGCAAAGAATATAAATGGAGGCGGCCATCTTGGAACGATGACGTCATCGCGCCTTTTTATTATAAATGGCATATAGACAAAACACGTTTTAAATCAAAACAAATCTCTGCAAATTGATTAAAAACTAAATATACAGATGTAAATTCTATAAATTGTATGCTTATTTTTCATTTGCAGTGATTTTCTTTGCTTTAAAAGACATTTTGTCACTTTTCCATATATGGTAAAAAGGCGCGATGACTTCATCGTTCAAAGTTGGCCGACTCCATTTATGTTTCTTTGCAAATTTTCAATTGGTCATATTTCCTTTGTTTTTCATGGCATTAGAGCCCTTTAAAATAAACCTTGTTTGAAAATAGCGCATCAACCCCTTTAATAATGTAATTATTGTTTGACGCCTACATTACGTCAATGTTTCATCTCTGGTAGGACAAAGTCGTATACCCCAGTTCATTCTACTGAGGATGATGTTGTTTCCACACATATCACTCGGTGCACTACTTTCAGGGCTGGGGTAGACGAAAAGCAGAACAAAGTGCCGCTTTATTTCGAATTCTAGTGCCTGCACCACCAGAAGCATCTACAAACGTTTAACTTCTGAGGTTCACATTTTCTAAGTATCGAGTTTCGAGTAGAGAATATCGAGTTTCGAGTGGAGAAAATCGAGTTTCTAGTAGAGAATATCGAGTTTCGAGTAGACAAAATGATATATAGGGTCCTATAGAAACCACAGCGTCCGAACGCAATGGCATCGTAGGTCCGCACTGTACTGCAAACGAGGACTTGAAACTACAATGAAAGAGACAAAAAACAACAGAAAGGGTGGTGAAGACAGGGTTACCGACTTGGAACGGTCAATAGGCAATAAGACCTACTGGTTAGCTTGAATCGATTTTATATGCGCACAATTCTCGCTATTATCCTGTCTTCAGCACCCAAATAGACAAGACAGTGTAAACAAAACTAAATCCCATCAAAAGGAAATCTCTAACAATAAAGACCACATCCAGAGAAACCAACTAAAGATATACATACAAAATAATAAACATCTCAGGATGTATCCAGAATCGTACTGAACAACCACAGTAGTTGCAGCTAAAGAGAAGACCAATCTAGGGTACGACCAGAAAACCCGAGGGACGAAAGCTCATGCACCCACCTCCCTTAGTTGGGGTTTCAGTAGGTACAATCATAGAGTCCCAAGAGGTAGTCCAGTCATCGCACAAGTGAAAAGTGAAGCGTAATGACTGACTGTAGAGGGGTCAATCACTAAACATGCAGTGCGCTGTAAAACCAAGGGGTTATATCCTTTTCTGACGAACTTCCTGATTAAATTTGTAAAGCGGTCAGGAAGTTTCGAGTAGAGAAAATCGAGTTTCGAGTAGAAAATGTCGAGTTTCGAGTACACAAAATCGAGTTTCGAGTAGAGAAAATCGAGTTTCGAGTAGACAATATCGAGTTTCGAGTAGACAAAATCGAGTTTCGAGTAGAGAAAATCGAGTTTCGAGTAGAAAATATCGAGTTTCGAGTAGACAATATCGAGTTTCGAGTAGAGAAAATCTAAGTTTAAAAATTACCAACAGAAAACAGTCAAATATGAGCAGCAATGGTGTTATAGAGGCAGCAGACATGAATCCAAGTATTTTCATCTTTATCTTATAATCACATCTGTCATATTAATACACTTACATAAGCCCTTGTAATAGTAACATCAAGTTTCCAAGTTTATTTTGTACAGTATATAAAAGATCTTACTCCAGGACAAAAAAAAACCAGATTGTTTCAATGATCGTTTGAGATTGATAATTGACTCTTGATAATTAAAGGTCGAGATTTGTTCTCCGGAGAAACTACGATTCACAGAATCATTTAATCATTTATAATAATAATATATATATATATATAAGCTATCAGCATGTGGTTAAATTTCTGCTGAACATACTGATCAGATTGGTCATTTCAGTTCTGCCAGATGTTGGATACACATATTTTATATATATATAAGTATAGATTCCTTTAAAATTAATATTTCTGAATTAATTTTCAAAGTAGCGATCACTATTTTATTAGTCCACTACCAGTGTATTACCAGGGGGACTATAAGTTAATTTACTCTCTGTCTGTCTGTCTGTCCCTCTGTCTGTATGTCCGCAAAAGTGGACAGTACTAACACCTCCATACATTTTTATGAAATATGCTCGTGCACGTTTTTGTTCCATTTTAATTTGGCCGTATGGAGCCGTCTTCTTGTTCTATCTTCGATGACTGCATTATGTGATTATGGATTAACGGCTTCAGGAATTTTTTATGAAATGTTCCATGCCTATTAAGGTAAAAAAAACAAGAGCATCGCAAAGCGGAGCATATACGCCCGTCGTTTCGTTGTTGTAGACCTGATACCTTGAAAAGTCTCCCCGTGCTACGAATCAGTAGTGTTATTTTTTACTGGTCCTTTGGGACCAACGAGCCCAATATAGGTGGCTTTACAGTAGAATACCGCTTAAGCCGGTGCTAGGGGGCGTGAGAAGTGTTGCTTCTTTCATTACTTCTCATGAACAGACTCAATAAAACCGAGTCTGCTGCTTTATTCTCTGAATTATGTTTGTTGCTCTCAAAGGATCACCTTTATCAGTATTTATTGAAGGAAAATAATTCAAAGACATATAAATCAGAGCGCTATGGACCTTTATCAGATGTATTCATCTCGTCATGTTGAAGATGTGTACAGTTTTCACATTTTCTAAGGATCGAGTTTCGAGTAGAGAATGTCGAGTTTCGAGTAGAGAAAATCGAGTTTCGAGTAGAGAATACCGAGTTTCGAGTGGAGAATATCGAGTTTCGAGTAGAGAATATCGAGTTTCGAAAATCGAGTTTCGAGAAGACAATATCGAGTTTCAAGTGGAGAATATCGAGTTTCGAGTAGAATGAATGAATGAATGGTGTTTTACGGCACGTCGACACATAAATAGGTCATATTGTGCGCAAAAATTGATGAAAAATGAAGTATTATTTAAAAATTAGTGTTAATATATAAAGATAAAACTATTAAAAAAAAAAAAAGGGATGATAAGGTGTAATATAAACTATGTATGTAAATCAACAAATGCCCGTCAACGCGCATATAAATAAGTAAATATATATAAGAACACATTATAATGATTTATATAGTCTGATCTCTTTTAGGAAATCTAAAACAAGACTAAAATCTACCGTATCAAATAACTCTTTCATAGTATTAACATTGTAGTACCTTTGACGCATAGGATCAAAGTATACACATTCCAATACGATGTGTTTGACCGTTAACGGTGCAAAGCAGGGTATACATTCTGGTAATTGCTCACCTTGTAATAAATATGAATGAGTATAACGTGTATGCCCTATCCTGCACCGGGCTAGGATAACTTCCTCTCGACGAATGGGTCTAGTAGAAGAACGCCATTCTCCGAGTAACGGTTTAATTGAATGGAGTTTATTGTTAACTGACAAATCCCAAGCGGTTTGCCAAGAGTTACGAATATATGTGTTAATACAACATTTAAAATCAGTATAAGGTAATTTGGTATTAGATATATGTAAATCTAATGCTGCCTTAGCAGCACTATCAGCTCTATCATTACCACGTATTCCTACATGGCGTGGAAGCCAGCAGAAAATAATAACATTATCAATTATAAGAGAATTGTACTTTTCTAAAAGTTGAAGCACAACTGGGTTATCATGTTTCATATTACCCAGTGCTTGAAGAGATGAAAGGGAATCAGAAAAGATTACAAAATGGTCATCATCAGATTCCTGAATATAATTTAAGGCAAGTTCAATTGCCTTAAGTACAGCTGAAAAGATAGAGGCCTTGTCAGGCAGGCGGCTCTTTATGCTGTGTTTGTGAACAGCTGCTGCAGCTACTTTATATCCACTCCTCGAGCCATCCGTGTAGATATGTCGAAAGTCACTGTATTTCGATATAATTTCATTAAATTTACTTTGAAAGACAGCAGGGTCTGTACTGGATTTGTTATTATTACAAAGATCAAAAATAATTGTTGGAGTTTCCATATAATTTCATTACATTTGCTTTGAAAGACAGCAGGGTCTGTACTGGATTTGTTATTATTACAAAGATCAAAAATAATTGTTGGAGTTTCCAAAGTTTCGAGTAGAGAATATCGAGTTTCGAGTAGACAATATCGAGTTTCGAGAAGAGAAAAGTTTGAAAATTACCAACAGAAAACTGTCAATTATTAGCAGCAGTGGTATTATGGAGGCAGCAGAGATGTATCCAAGTATTTTCATCTTTATCTATATTAATAAATACCCTTACATAAGCCTTTGTAACAGTAACATCAAGTTTCCAAGTTTATTTTGTAAAGTATTTAAAAAATGAGGACTCGTGTTCTTACTCCAGGACAGAAAAAAACAACAGATTGTTTCACTGATCGTTTGGGATTGATAATTGACTCTTGATAATTAATATCCGGGAACCTGCCCTTCTCTTACTTGTGGATATATTCATATGGATCTTCAACGTGCTCGGAAGAACCCGCTTTACGTCCACATGCGATCATTTTATAATTTCTTCTTGATTCTAAAAGAATTTTGATCATGCAGACCACACCAAGTGAATACCTCTACTAAGCGAGCCATTTCCTCCGCCGCTAATACCTGAGGCATGCGCATATAATCAAAGTCCGTTCAGTATTCACGAACAAATGACACTTTCCTATAACCTTTCGTTATAAATGAATAAATTGCTATTTTTTATGAATTTAACCAAGTGCGGATCCATGGGTGGGAGTGGGGACGGAGCCGGCGCGCATCCCACTAAAACCTGCCAAAACAATTGAGTTTGTGTAGACTTCCTATTGCGTTTGGTTCTGAAATAAAATGAATATACGAACTTGAAAATACCACAATAAAAATATTATTTTGTTATGTATATACAGTATTGGTGTGATATGCTCGGTTATATTTTATAAGTATAAATCTCTCTTCTGTCTCTGTCTGTCTGTCTCTTGCTCTCTCTCTCCGCTTATATTTGAGTATACGGCGCCGGTCTTATAACGCAGTTGTGAACATTAATACGGGATACGTTGCCGTACACGCAATTGACCTTATTTGTTTCCATTAAAATACAAATTAAAAGCATACTGTGTGTCATTCAAGGCATGTCTAATGTAGATAGGGAATGACAAACTCGACATTAGATGCAAAACTTTTGGCCAACTGAAGTGATTTCACATAAAAAATGTTATTGCAATTTGATTTTCTTGAAAGAAGACACAGCCTTTTTGTTTTCTCTATTTCTAAAAGTCGTTTCAAAATTGTCGCATATCTATTGCATATATAATTATCTTAGATGAATAGGTATTCCGTGAACGGTATCTTTTTTTTTTCTTACCTTCATTGTGGCTTTCTAGGCTATTGTTTTTTTGTATTATATTTACACGAGCATATTTGTGTTTTACTTATATTGCCTAGTGATGCTGCCTTGTTGGTTAGAGATTAGATCATGGCGGGGATTTCTTTATTTACACTGTCCTGTTTAATGGGATGACAGTAGGGTAAGTGTGAGGTTTGGTGCACCCTAGAACCGGTTTAAACCCCCCAGTGGCCTAATTTGCCACTGACCGTTCCAAGGCGGTAGCCCTATTGTCAACCCTTTTTGTGTTTGTGATGTCGTTTGCATTTATTATTGCTTTTGCCTTCTTGTTTGTCTGTTTGCGTGTTTGTTTCTGTGGTTTGTGGTTTACTGTCCTCCTTGAATGCTACTTTCCCTGTCCGATCTTTTTATATTTCTTGTTATTTAGCGCTTGATGAGTTTGTGTGTCCGCGCTTGATATTACGTAATGCATATTTAGTGTTAAAAATGCTACAACATACCAATAAATAGCCGTGGTCTAGTGGTTCAGCGTACAGCCTTCAAAACTTACAAGTGTAAGGCTGTGGTTCAAATCCCGTTCCGGGCAACTATTTCATTCATCACATATTCTGAAGCTGTATATTTATCGATGTTACCTGTACGGAGGCTATACCTGTACGGAGGCTAAATAAAAATGTGAAATTTTACGCATCGATTTCTGCTTTTGGGTCGATTTGAAACTACTTCACACGTCACTCATTCATATTCATGAGTTATTACCAATTAAAATAGGGACTATGTAGCTTTAAGCATGGGAATGCTCTACTAAAGCGTGGGAACATTTAATATTAGAGCGTTCAAACGCTTTACTTAGAGAACGGGCACGTGGCACCTATAGAGCTTTTGAATGTTTTACTATGTACAACGTGGATACGGTTTACTAAAGCATTGTAATGCTCTGTTAAAGCATGGGAACGTTTTACAGCATAGGAAAGATTTACAAAAGTGAGTGAACGCTCTACTAGAACGTGGGAACATGTTATTCTAGAGAGTTCAAACGCTAAAAACTAAAGAAAATGAAAACATAAGAATTAGTGCGCGTGACGTTTCACTTGACTGTGTTAACAAATGCAATTAAATAGTGTACTAATCACAAAAGAAGAGTTCAAAAGAGTAGGAGAATTATTAGTATTGACTTTACTTCTTTCACTGCTAAAATACTCATGACTACATGTATTATATAGATAAATTTTAATATATAATTACCGTATTCCTCACCATTCTTACAATGATTTTGTCTTTTCAAAACTGATTTTCACCACTCGAAACTCGATTTTCTCTACTCGAAACTCGATTTTCTCTACTCGAAACTCGATTTTCTCTACTCGATTTCCTCTACTCGAAACTCGACTTTCTCTACTCGAAACTCGATTTTCTCTACTCGAAACTCGACTTTCTCTACTCGATTTTCTCTACTCGAAACTCGATTTTCTCTACTCGATACTCGACTTTCTCTACTCGAAACTCGAAGTTTGGCATATCTAAATCTTTGTAACAGTACACTTTGTCATGCTCTAAATGGAGATAACCGTGCCCTAACTGGATTTGGTGTCACTAGCTACGCTGAGACATACCGAGGCATTGCATTTTATGAAGAAAAAAAAAAGGGGAAAAAACACCGAGGCATTGCATCTGTACAATTGAGAGAATGTACTTACTATGTACACCGGTAGCTGTATGAGTATTGCGATCGAAACAAAAAATAGATATAAAATTTAAAAAAAAAATGAACATGTTATTTGTTGAAAACAAACATTTAACGTTTTCCTGAAAAATTATCCCAGAGTATTGTAGTTATAGACTATAACTACAACACTCTGTACTCTGGGATAATGTTACGCTCCCTAGTCAGAGGACGTATTTACCACTTCGTTTCAGAATATTACATAGTAATTTATAACCAATGCAAAGGAGAGTAGGATAATGTTTGTTTTCAACAAATAACATGTTCATTTTTTTAACATTTTATATAGATCTAGATGTTTAGTTCCCGACACTGATACAGCTATCTGTGACTATGTACTTTACATATAAACAACCTCAATATCGATAAATAATATATTATTGATAAAAAAATATCTTAAAACTGAAAAGCTTGTCTTGTTATGCCCTAAAACGCAAGAAATTGCATGTAGAAATAATAATAAAAACTGATCCGGAGTTTTGTGGGTGGGTGGGCGGGGTGCATGCCACCAGACCACCACAGTAAGGGATTGGCCTCAGTTAAATTTCAGGGCTGGCGACGGGCCTGTCACACGTATTTTACAAACATCCAAATGCTAAATGCCCCCACCACCCGCACCATCCCCCTCCTGCCACACACCCACCCACACGCCTCTCCTCGCCCCTAAATTCATGAGTGCACATGTAAACGGTTAACTTATAGAAATCAAGGAGGAAAAGTAGCATGATTAAACTTAACTGCAGATCTATTGATTGTTTTATTCAAGCATTTAACAATTTCCCTGATACTCAACTTGTAAATAATACATTAATCATTGAAATTCAAAGGAATCAACGAACATTTGAAACTAAACAAAATCCGCATACGTACAATGTCAATTACACGTTATATATATATACGTCTATTATATGTCTATATTTACGTCACGTGAATTCATACGTGTCAAATGCCAAAAAAGAATACTTAGGGGATTTACTTCTGTAGAGAAAACGAGTTCGAGTAACAGATTAACGAGTTTCAATAGACAAAATCATTTCGAGTAGAAAATATCGAGTTGTCGAGTAGACAAATTCGAGTTTCGAGTAGAGAAAAATCGAGTTTCGAGTAGATAATATCGATCGAATAGACAATATCGAGTTTCGATAGACAATGATCGAGTTTCTAGTGGAGAGGAAAGCTAGCTTTCAGTAGCTTCTACTGAAAGCTACTGAAAGCTAGCTTTTCTCCACTCGAAACTCGATATTGTCTACTCGAAACTCGATATTGTCTATTCGAAACTCGATATTTTCTACTCGAAACTCGATTTTCTCTACTCGAAACTCGAATTTGTCTACTCGAAACTCGATATTTTCTACTCGAAACTCGATTTTGTCTACTCGAAACTCGATAATCTCTACTCGAAACTCGATTTTGTCTACTCGAAACTCTATATTCTCTACTCGAAACTCGATAATCTCTTCTCGAAACTCGATTTTGTCTACTCGAAACTCGATATTCTTTACTCGACACTCGAAGAAAAGAATCCCTCTTAACTCGAAACTCGATAATCTCTACTCGAACTTGATTTTGTCTACTCGAAACTCGATATTCTTTACTCGAAACTCGAAGAAAAGAATCCCTCTTAACTTCTTGTTTTACTGCCGTTAAGGATCACGTTAAAAAATATTGTGATGCAACATATGAAAACTCAGGAATTAATTTGTTTTGGTCTATAAAAAATTCAGGAGACGTTCTTGATAAAATTTGCAATAAATGTCAAGTTTCATCTATTAGCACTTATTACTTCTCTACTCTATATACCACCTTACCACATCACCTTATGAAAGACAAGCTTATTGCGCTTATTAAAAAAACATTCGCTAGGGAAAATACTACATTTTTGGCCTGTAATAATATTAAAGCGTTTTTTACTAACGGAAGTTTAGACAATTACACTATGTGGACTAGCGTTCGTTTAGTGCAGTGTGGCGGCTGTAAAAAGTATCCCCGTGCTACGAATCAGTATTGTTATGTTTCCTGGTCCTTTGGGCCCAACGAGCCAAATATAGGTGGCTTTGAAGTAGAATACCGCTGAAGGCGGTGCTAGGGGGCGTGAGCGGTGTTGTTTCTTTAATTACTTCTCACGAACAGACTCTTAATAGTGTTTGTTGCTCCAAAAGGATCACCTTTTATCAGTATGTATTAACATTCACACTAGCGTTCGTTTAGTGCAGTGTGGCGGCTGTAAAATGTCTCCCCGTCCTACGAATTAGTAGTGTTATTTTTACTGGTCCTTTTGGACCAACGAGCTCAATATAGGTGGCTTTGAAGTAGAATACCGCTTAAGCCGGTGCTAGGGGGCGTGAGATGTGTTGCTTATTTAATTACTTCTCATGAACAGACCCAATAAAACCGAGTCTTCTGCTTTATTCTCTTAATTGTGTTTGTTGCTCCCAAAGGATCACCTTTTATCAGTAGTAATTGTCAAGAAGTTTGTGAAGCACTTATCTTTCTATTAGATAATATTTTCGTCCGGTATGGAACGACCGTTTACAGAACAAGAGGCCCAAGTGGACCTGAAGACGCTCCATTGGTATGATGTGATTCAAAAAAATAAACATGATAGAGGCCAACCCAAAAAACATGTTTCCTATATATAACTATATATAAACTTTGGGATATCGTGGTGGCCATTTTGAATTTTTGACAACGAAAAACACAAACTTGACAGAGGCCAACAACAGGAACATGTATATGATATTTAACTAGAATGATATTTGACCTAAGTTTGGCTATGGTGGCCATCATGGATGACTGGAGGCCCCAAAAACATAAATCTGAAGGGGACTAACCCAAAGATCAAATCTTTCAAGCGGTTTCAGAGAAAATGTCATTTTTAACGTTTTCCTGTATAACTCTATATAAAGTTTGGGTCGCTGTGGCGGCCATTTTGATTATTCGACGATAAAAAACCCCACAAACTTGATAGTTGCTATCCCAAGGAACATGTTTATAATATTTCACAAGAATGGAATAAGTGGTTTTGAAGGAGATGTTGTTTGAAATTTCCTTAAATTTGACCTTATTTTAGACATGGCGACCATCTTTGATGACTGACGGCCGCAAAGAACACAAATCAGAGAGGGACTCCCAAATATCATGGTGATTAAGTTTCAGCAAAATCTTTCAAGCGGTTTCAGAGAAGAAAGAAATATAAAAAGATCGGACAGGGAAAGTAGCATTGACGGAGGACAGTCAACCACAAAACACAGAAACAAACACGCAAATAGACAAACAAGAAGGCAAAAGTAATAATAAATGCAAACGACATCACAAACACAAAAGGGTTGACAATAGGGCTACCGCCTTGGAAGGGTCAGTGGCAAAGTAGGCCACTGGGGGTATAAACCGGTTCTAGGGTGCACCAAACCTCACACTTACCCTACTGTCATCCCATTAAAACGGGACAGTGTAAATAAAAAAATCCCCGACATGATCTAATCTCTAACCAACAAGGCAGCATCAATAGGCAATATAAGTAAAACACAAATATGCTCGTGTAAATTTAATACAAAAAAACAATAACCTGGAAAGCCAAAGTGAAGGTACTCAATGACTTGGCAGAAGCCAGAGGAACAAGAGAATAAACCATTAAGGGCTAGACAAGAAAGATCATAAACAAACATCAAACGCCACCGTCCCAATGGGGTAGGCGTCATCATAGGGTCCACAGCCTGTCCGGTCATCGTACAATTAAAGAGGAAAGCATAGTGACGAACTGTAAAAGTATCCACCACCAAGCATGCAGTACGTTGCACAATGATAGGTTCATCAAAATCCTTCAAGAGGTTTCAGAGAAGATGTCATTTTAAACCTTTTCCTATATAACTCTAAAACTTATTCGTTTTTCAAGAGCTTGTACTCGAGTTGAGGATTTTAATATTCGTAATCATTGTATAACTAAAAAGCTACTCAATCAGGGTTACCGTTACCATAAACTTCGTAAAACCTTTGCAAAAGTTTATTATCGTAACCTTGATCTTCTTTCCAAATATAAAAGTAATTTAAGAACTCTTCTGCGACAAGGACTATCACAACCTGACTTCTATGGCGATGTGATTTACAAACTTCGTAAGATCCTTGGTCATGATCATTTTCATACTATCTTTATTAAACTTGTTAAAAGATTTATCAAAAGAGGTTATGACCCTATCATTTTGCAACGCACTGCATGCTTGGTAGTGGACCCATTTACAGTTCGCCAATATGCTTTCCTCTTTGATTGTGGGATGACCGGACAGGCTGTGGACCCTACGATGACGCCTTCCTAAAGCCCATTGGGACGGTGGCGTTTGATGTCTATGATCTTTCTTGTCGTGCCCTTAATGGTTTATTCTTTTGTTGCTCTAGTTCAAGCAAGCTCCTATGCAATTTTTACTTGCATCCGTATAAAGGATATAAGGTTTTCCTGGGTCAGGGTAACCTAACATGGGCAATATCGCTAAACTGTACTTCAAACTTTCAAAAGCCTCTAGACAGTTGGCGTCCCACTTAAATTTAGCATATTTTCTTGTGAGAATTATGATTGGTTGTGATATTTCCGAAAACTTTGGAATAAATCGACGATAATAACTGCACATACCAACAAAGCTGCGTACCTCTTTTACACAGGTAGGCGCAGGTAATGCTTTTAAGACTTCCACTTTCATTGGATTAGGTTTAATTCCGTCTTTATTGATAACAAAGCCTAAATACTCAGTCTCAGCTTTTAGAAAATTGCATTTCTTTAACTTCAATTTTAAACGATGTTGCCTTAAAGGTGTCTGACGGGTTTCCTGACCGCTTTACAAATTTAATCAGGAAGTTCGTCAGAAAAGGATATAACCCTTTGGTTTTACAGCGCACTGCATGTTTAGTGATTGACCCCTCTACAGTCAGTCATTACGCTTCACTTTTCACTTGTGCGATGACTGGACTACCTATTGGGACTCTATGATTGTACCTACTGAAACCCCAACTAAGGGAGGTGGGTGCATGAGCTTTCGTCCCTCGGGTTTTCTGGCCGTACCCTAGATTGGTTTTCTCTTTAGCTGCAACTACTATGGTTGTTCAGTACGATTCTTGATACATCCTGAGATGTTTATTATTTTGTATGTATATCTTTAGTTAGTTTCTCTGGATGTGGACTTTATTGTTAGAGATTTCCTTTTGATTGGATGTAGTTTTGTTTACACTGTCTTGTTATTTGGGCGATGAAGACAGGATAATAGCGAGGATGATTGTGCGCATGTGAAATCGATTCAAGCTAACCAGTAGGCCTTATTGCCTACTGACCGTTAACCCTGTCTTCACCACCCATTCTGTTTTTTTTTTTATCTCTTTCATTGTAGTTTCAAGTCCTTGTTTGCAGTACAGTGCGGACCTACGATGCCATTGCGTTCGGACGCTGCGGTTTCTATAGGACCTTATATATCATTTAAACGTTGAAATACAGTTTCAATACGAGCTAAATGTTCTTCAAGTGTAGAACTGAATATCAAGAAGTCATTAAAATAAGCAGTTGTGAAACTGTCTAACCCAGCAAGAACATGTGACATAAGTTCTTGAAATGCAGCTGGTGCATTAGTTAACACAAAAGGCATGACATTGAATTGAAATAGACCTCTATGACAAGCAAAAGCTGTCTTTTCAACGTCATCTTTGTTCATGGCTACTTGCCAATAATCTGATTTGAGGTCTGGTAATGAGAAGTATTTTGCTTTCCCTAAAAGGGCCAATAAATCGTCTACCACTGGCAAAGGGTACGCATTTGATTTTGTAATTTTATTTAAGGCCCGAAAATCTACACAAAATCGTTTAGACCCATACTTTTTATCTACAATGACCACAGGGAAACTCCAAGGAGATTTTGATCTGGAAATACTATTTGCATCTAATATTTCTTCTATTGCCTGATCAACTATTTTTCGGTTGTTTAGTGGTGTTCTGTAGGGTCTTAATTTAATTGGTTGATGGTCGCCTGTGTCAATTTTCATTTTGACTGTTTCAGTGTGACTTAAATCAGTATCTTTCTTTGCAAACAGATCAGCATTTATTTTAGTATTTTAATCAATTTTGCCTTAAATTCGGGGGGAGCATCAACGCCATCAAATTCACTTTGATCCTTAAGATCACCATTTTGATCCTTAATTACACTAGAAATTTGTTGATTTTGAATTAATTCTATTTTAGCTACCGCGCAACCCTTCCTTAAGGTAAATATTTTGTTTGTGGTGTTTGTTTAGACTTCAATCGAATTATCGATGAAATGTGAATATCTTCCTGAAGTGGTACATATTTACCAGCGACCCGAATATACCCAAGGTCATAATAAATACGAACACCATTATAAAGCAACCAATCTTTTCCTATTATTATTCTCCTATTCATGCCTCTTACCACGTAAAAGTTATGACTCATTTTGATTAGGGCTGAAACGGGTACAAAATTCGTACCCGGGTACCCGTCGGACAATTACCCATATTAAACCTGTTCAAGCCCTTTCTTCTACCAAAATGGCTACTGCAGATGCTACAAAAGCCAGCAATGTGTGGCGGTATTTTATGCTATTGCCGAGCGGGAACAAAACAAAATGTAATTGATGTGCACTGGAGTTAAGCTACAGAGGGGGCAGCACTTCTTCAATGAAAAAACACATTTCGTATAAGCACCCGTATAAAAGCATCACAGAAAACAAAAGTGGCGAACATCAGCCTAGCACTAGTGGATTGGCAACTCTAGATGGTATGTATGAAAGATACATGTCTGTTATAGAATTAGAAAATATATCAGAAGAACGATACCTTTACATGTACAAATAACACTTTGAATGTCACATTTTTCACGATCGTGATTTGTAACCTCTTTTTTAAACCATGTAGATCTAATTGCGTCGTTGATGACGTCATTTAAACCATGTAGTCGCGTCATTAATGACGTCACTAACACATTGATAGTATTTAATTTCACCTAATTATAACTATCCTTTACCGTAGTTTATTAAAACTGGAAGACATAAATATTGATGAGTAAAAATGACAAAAATAAATCATTTGAATCTTATAATAAAAGTAGGGTTAGGATTCGTAGGTCATCCTTATTGAATGTCTGAAAAGCGAACTTATGATGTCCAAAATTTGCAATTAATTTGCACACGTGAAAACTCGATTCGTAGTCATGAACTTAAAACAGTTCGATCTGAGTACAAATGTGTGACCTGCTGGTAGGGGCCTCAGGATATGACAGCTGCTGCTGCCAGTAGCGGGGTAAAAACGCTCCAATGGTAGCCGACGCAAAATGCCCCATTTTGTGTTGTCGCACCGTAAAACCCAATCAAACAAACAAACAAAAAACAAAGGACTAGGTATGATAAGGGCCCATTTTGGCCCCTATTTACATTTTGAAAACTAAAATGTTGGCTTATCTCATTTTTCAAAAAATAAGATGTTTTCAACGCATGTATGTTTTTTAAGAAATTACTTAAAATAGGGGGATGTAGGAAGAAAAATGCAAGCACTCTTGCTCTCATTGTTGTTTTTAATAATGTTTGTACTTTAAAAGTGTTTGCTAATAAATTACAAATAATTACACTATCAAGTTTTACCGTATTAAAACACAATATATGAATTATAAGGGAGATAACTCTGTTTCAGTCTTGACTTTAACCAAAACTGCGACTTTTCTCAATGCTAACCTATTTTTGTTAACATTGCAGACATACTTGTTGTGAATTCTTATTATTTGATATTAGTATTTATAAACATTTGTTGGTTGGTGTGAACCTAAGGTGTAAATGTCTTATATTATTGCCGGTAACCATGGCAACAGTAGTTTAAATGATTTCTTTTTCACCAAATATTCCTTTTTCTTCAACATTTTCATTTCTTTTTTTGTTTAGAAGCGATGGTTTTATTTCACATATGTATAGAGTTGTCCTTGTTGTATTCATACTTAGTTGATATCATTAAATTGTTACCATGACAACAGGCAGTCTAAATAAGTTTCCTTAAAAGTAGCAACTTTTTTTTTAAATAGTTTCGAAAAACTGATTCTCCGTTAAGAAATCTTTATCTACATACGTTTTAGGTGATACTAATTTTCACTGCTGTTTATAAAATAACAGTATGCGTAACCATGGCAACAGTACGCATTCACAATCTGCAATTGTTTTTGAAAATTGTAATATATTATTTAAAGGGACACAATAATTATCAGCGTCTCGATTTATTTAACCAGTATCATTTTGACATGAACCCTGCTTGGATATAATTAAACAAAACGATGAGTTTTCGTCTTATGCTACCGTATGTTTACATATATTAACAGTACAATATATTCAACAATTAAAATATATGAAAACCAAATCGCTTTAAAGGGAGTACATCAGGCTTTTCAAAGGGGTCCGACTTAAAATTGACAAATAATGATATTTTTATTTAAAGCGCCTAAACATAATGAATGATCCTAAAAATGAACCCTTAGTTACAAGGAAATTCATTCTGTACAGCAACACGTGCTATCCTATGTTACGCACTAGGGTTAAAATCAGCTTTTTATGCCCGATTCCGTCCTAGCTATATGGTGTATTCGAAGTTTAAACCTTAACAATATGGTTTCAACATCATATTTTGATGGATAGAAGTGTTTTATCATGAATTGGAACATTTTTATAATTTAAGATATTTCTAGAAAAATCATGATGTACTCCCTTTAATTAATATTAATGATTGACAAATGCAAGTTGCGTAGAAAAACTAATGGGACGCCACGAGTTTTTCAAAAATCAAGATTGTCGTGTGTCCCTTTAAAACCGGATTGCGATAAAAAAAATGGTCCATAAAACTCTGTAACGTTTATACTGAAACATGTGTGACTCCGTAGTCGAGGGGTTAAACCTCACTTGTCACCACTGCGAGTTCGAATCCCACTGGGATCTCGACTTTTGAAAAAGTGTTGATTCTTACGGATGGTGGTAGGTAAACAGTACTGGTTCTACACAAGAACAATGGGGTGGTCTGCCTCTGCCACACAAGCAAATCGACTGTCATATATGGTCTAAAATATGCTAAAGAAGATGTAAAACACCATTCAAACAAATCAAAAATTTAAAAAGATAAATTATTTGACTTAGATATGCAGATGTGGTCATTTTTTTGTTTTTAACTTATTTGTCCCATTGAGGACATGGTAAAACCTCATAAAAGATCAAAAGGGATCATCAGACAACACCATGTATAATATACTCAGTTGCAAAAGAAAGTGAACTTTGAATTTTGTTTAGATTAAACTATATAAAGTTTTTTTAGAATAAAATTGACAAATTCCCGTCATGTTTGGTACCAAAGTTTTTATCATTCCATTACCAAAATCATGTTGTCAAACTCACATGGGTCATACTGTAAACTAAAAGATTCATAAACATAGGTATTTTTACTATGAGCTTGAGATGTTTAGCCAAACACATTCAAGTATATGCCAATAATAAAAATACTTATGCCTGACATTATATGAAACAATAATTAATATGTTAATTACAAAAGTCTCCCTAACATAAAACCATGTTGCACAGGCTATATAAAGTGATTATTAGGTAACAGGTTTATACTTCTAGTCTTACCTATGATTTACACTTGACCATTTACAATATATCCAGAAGGAATACATATTGCCTGATATCATGGAGAAAAACAACAAACAAGACAATGTGGTTCAGCTAATACACTTTTTTTTTATCAATTTTATTATTTTTAAATTAACATAACTATGGTGGTATACTCCACCAAAAAAGGTATGTATTATATCACAATTAGCTTTCAAATTTCCCTTGTTGAGTTCATACATGTAGGTTCATAGTCAATAGATACACTGTGCACTTGCTTATTTTTGACATGTCTTGTAGAATTCTGTCCAAAAGGAGGCCTGTAGTTCACTGGACTGGTCCTCCATTGAAATATTCTGAAATAATCTTCATGTGGTTTCCTGTTGGAAATGTATAAAAAAAAAGTGCTGCATATAAAAAACCTCCGCCCCTGTGTCCACCACCGCATCCACTTTATGTCCGTCTACCTGGACCTCAACAATTGACTGGGATGTAGAACCCAACTGGCACTATTTCACCTCCTCCTCGGCATCCACACCCTGGCAACCTACTTCCGGCACCACTGGACTGCTGGTCCCCTGGGTTCCCGCCGGTAAATCCCTTGCCGCGGATCGAGATGAAATACTGGTGGTCCGCCCTAGATTTGCTGGGGCACCCTCGCCATCCCCTTTGGGTATTCCACTTCCCTCATTCCCCGCCCTCTCGGGAAAACATAAACTATCCTGAATTGGTGGTGACACACCTATGAGCGCCAACCCCTCTTCCGGCTGCACGCCCCTGACTTTAGTGGGCTGGCTCCCCACGGGAGCCCCTCGACCCCCTACTAATGGGTCGCCGAACACCGCTGTTTTAGCTTTGACAGACTCCGCAACTGGATTGTGTGCAAACCAATCTGCCACTCCCTTACTCATATCAGCCCTGCGGCTATGTATTTGTTGTGCCAGTACAGCTGCCTTTACTTCCGGCGCTACAAGTGGTGGAGCAGTGTGGCAACCTGCCTCCCACTCCTTTACTTCCGGTGCTACGAGTGGTGGAGCAGTGAGGCAACCTGCCTCCCGCTCACTTACTTCCGGCGCTACGAGTGGTGAAGCAGTGTGGCAACCTGCCTCCCGCTCCCCCACATGATCATAATTCAGTGGTCGTGCCTTAATAGGCTCGGCCCCTCGACTAGTTAGCGCCTTCCCCGCCTGGAGATCACTTGCAACGGATGTAGATGCGATCAACCCCAGATCTACCCTGCCCATATGTATTTCTACTCCCTCGTTCTCCGCCCTCTTGGGAAAACTTATTTTACCCTGATTTGGTGATGACACATCCCCTAGCGTCAGCCTCGTCTCTGGCTGCACGCTGCTTACTACCACTAACTGGCTCCCCGTCTGAGCCCCTTGACCCTCTACTAATGGGTAAACCAACACAATTTCATCCCGGCAGATCTGCACCTGCCGGACCCCCGCTAAACCATTTAATTCAGGCATTCCCGGCAATTCTGTGGACCGGCGAGCACTCTTTTGACTCTCTACCTGGTCACAATTTAAGGGCTTTGCCTTCGATGACACTGCCTCTTTACTGGTCAATGTCTCCCTTGTCCGACCTATTCGTCCCCGGGTCAAGGTACGGCCCACGCCCTCGACCCTGTCCCGTTTCTCAACATGCTCCCTGTGTGGACACTCCCGCCTGAAATGCCCAGCCTCACCGCACCCAAAACATGCCAATCTCGGTGATTGCCTCTGATATGGGGGTGGGCTTTCAGTTTGCCACTGGGGTGAGGTCCATTGTCCCTTGTCAGCCTGCTGGCCCCCACTAAGCGAGTCAAACTTCATCGACAGAGTTTCGAACTTTTGTTCTAATTTAGCGAGAACGTCATCTACCCTACTGGCCTCCCGGGGTTTGTGCTCCTGGACCGCCCAAACAACCACAGGGTCATCCATATCATACTCCAGCTCCCGCTTGGGTTCTTGACGGGCCTTCCCATACACAGCCTGAGTCATGTGTTGGTGCCATCTCACCCTGTCTATAGCGGTTTCAATGCGATCCGGCTGCTCGAGCCCGACACTATGGCCAGCTTCACGGTCTGCCAGTCCTTGACAGAACCGTAACACCGCCTGTTGGGTCGAGTAAATAATTGGCAGACCAACAAATGCCTTGTTTGCCAATGTTAACACCCTGTCAGCCCAGTCTTCCAATGACTCGTCTGGGTCCTGCACAGCCTGTTGTAATCTGGCTTGTGCAGTAGCCGGAAGTTCTTTGGAACTGAACCTGCTTTCTAGCTGTGCTAGCACTTGCCGGTACGACATAGATCTGCCTACATTCCGTTCCCTAATAAGAGCACAATACTCTGCAGCCTTACCCGTCAAAGACCAACACAGACAATCTAGGCATTGGGCTT
The DNA here is from genome assembly GCA_037043455.1 of Cyrtodaria siliqua. Lineage (NCBI taxonomy): Eukaryota > Metazoa > Mollusca > Bivalvia > Adapedonta > Hiatellidae > Cyrtodaria > Cyrtodaria siliqua. The sequence goes on along the minus strand of JAWPHD010003271.1, from coordinate 65,932 downwards.
TGGACCACCCCTTCATGCTAGCATAACTGGTGAAACGCTGTTTGAACACCAGCCATTGCGTCTTTCCATCATACATGAGGGCCTTGGGTAGGGACTTGATGGGGTCCCATTCCCTAGATCCGCCATGTTTATAAACAGAAGACATTCCCCGCTTGTATACCAGGTGCTTCCGGTCAACCCCAGACAAACTATCGTCCGTGCTGAGTCGCTTCGCGATGGGGAGCAACTCTTCTTGCCACTTCGCCATGGGGAGCGACGCTTCTTGCCACTTCGTGATGGTGAACGTCTCGTCCTACCACCCCGCGATGGAAAACGTGCTGCTCTACCACTCTTCTTACCCCTAGCTTTCTCATCTTCGGAGCTCTCATCGTCACCATCCCCACCTGATGATGGGGAGGACGGGAGAGAGGCATACCGCATGTGTTTCGCCTTTTTAGAAGCCTTTGGGACCGCTCCTGCACTTTTTGTGGACATGCTTTTAGTGATGGCAACCCCTGTTGCTACTACCGGACTGGACTCGACCGTTGCCACAACCCTCTCCACATTGGCATCTGATTGGGCCGGGTGCCCCGCTTCTACCTTCAAACCCACACGACCGCCCATCATTCTAAGCATATCTTTTAATTGCCCCAAATCCGTGTTTAAATGTAGGTGCGACCGAATGCCGCCGAAGATTTCGCCGAAAACTGTCGTCCCGGCGAGATTTTTAATCTCACGTACCCCACTCACCTGTGGTGCGTGGTGCGCAGCCGGGACGACGAATTCCCACTCGAATTATCCTCCCAGGTGCTGATTCAGATCACTTCTGACAACAGTAAAGTGTTTTCTACCTGTCTGTTGCCAGCTCCCCCGGGATCTTGTCAGGATATAAGTTAAACCACTATTTATCTGTCTTGTCGTTAGTCAGCGTCTCGTCAGTATATCTTCCTACTCGCAGAGCGCGCTCACATGTCTGCGGGCGGTCACATGGTGTCATTGGCGGGAATCAGCTGGTTCCCCACAGTCCAGGAACCCGACCGCAAGGTCATATAGGCCCCCCCATCGACAGTCAATACACATCTATAATATGAACAAGGCAAAGCCTCAAGACGGGCGAAGCTAACTATTTTAGAATAGATCTAAACGATGTGATGCAGGGTTAGCATAATACTGTATTTTGAAATTCACATTGAGCTGAACGAAAAAGAAACGAAGAGCAATTATTCAGCCTGCATTCGCATGCTTAGTCCACTAGTGCAACATGACAAATATATTTTCCACAAAGGAAGTTATGTAATAAATAAAAATACAGATTTCAAGTCTCTGGATCTCAAATTTAAATTAAACTGCCATCATGTGTGTCTAGGTCCAGACTGTATTTGTTCCAGAATTGTGACATTGTGTATGATGTTTCATATCGTTTAGTGCAGTGTGGCGGCTGTAAAAAGTCTCCCCGTGCTACGAATCAGTAGTGTTATTTTTTACTGGTCCTTTGGGACAAACGAGCCCAATATAGGTGGCTTTGAAGTAGAATACCGCTTAAGCCGGTGCTAGGGGGCGTGAGAAGTGTTTCTTCTTTCATTACTTCTCATGAACAGACTCAATAAAACCGAGAATGCTGCTTTATTCTCTTAATTGTGTTAGTTGCTCTCAAAGGATCACCTTTATCAGTACTTATTAACATTCACACTAGCGTTCGTTTAGTGCAGTGTGGCGGCTGTAAAAAGTCTCCCCGTGCTACGAATCAGTAGTGTTATTTTTACTGGTCCTTTGGGACCAACGAGCCCAATATAGGTGGCTTTGAAGTAGAATACCGCTTAAGCCGGTGCTAGGGGGCGTGAGAAGTGTTTCTTCTTTCATTACTTCTCATGAACAGACTCAATAAAACCGAGACTGCTGCTTTATTCTCTTAATTGTGTTAGTTGCTTTCAAAGGATCACCTTTATCAGTATTTGTTATGAAGGATGTTATGCTAATGAAAAGTTTTGTGAATATCATGTCACCCGCCTTGCAATATTATTTTATTTCAAATTTCTTTATATTTTTAATATTAATAATAAATAAAAGGTAATTAGCGACTGCAATGTCACCCACCTCCAAATATGTTATGTAATAGTGATATTGAATCAATCATTTTCTGACCCCACCATAAAATGAAAATTTAAGTTAGTACCTAAAGTCCTTAAATTCACTAGGTAAAGCAAAGGTTAGCCACTGTTCCACCTCCAAATTTGTAATCATATTAATTAATTTAAATAAATTTAAATAAATTTAGTGTCAATAATAAATGAAAGTTTCGCGACTGTTTTGTCACCCACATCCAAATATGTAATGCTATTACTTTGTGGTAGAACATAACTCAATTCCAGTCACAATTAGTAATCATTTTGGTCCCCATTTCTGCAAAATGTTTTCAAAATCTAAAATTATCACTTGAGACGAACACAAACTACACACATAAGAATGGTGTAATTGCTTCTACGAGTGTTTAAGAATGTGTGAATGGTTAATGCAAAAGGGTAAGTCTCAGTGGTATGGCATTGCCACAGATGACAGTTACGAGTAATGATGAAGAGGAATGATACATTTGATCTGGGTTTGATTATTTTGATTAGACACATTGGTAAAATATATAGCATGGGAGCAGTGCATTACATATTCATCTGCCAATGTATCTGTAATGAAAGGGAAGCACAGTGTTCAGAGAAGAATTAAGGACAGAAGCAAACAGAACATGTTCAAAACCTCTTACCTAGAATGCTTTCAGTGGAAGCCTTTTCAGAAATTACTACAACATTACGAGAAATACCTAGAATGCTTGTCAGAAGGAAAAGGAAATGTAGAAAAAAAGACATGTCTTAAAAAGTAACAACTGACAACAGTTAGTCAAAGTAGCAAAGAATATAGGTATATGGTCCTAGTTAATGTTATTACCACGATTACCAGCCAACACTGTTAGATGTTACTGGAATGCCTCCGGACACCCCTAGCGTGTCGGGCAAATTTGTGGCTTTTAAATAATTGTGGCCCGCGTTTAAAGCCAAATCCTGAGAGAAAAATAAATATTGTTTTTGATACACATTCACCTTTAAACAGTTACACTAGTTACCTTTACCTTATATTATATATTAGTAGACATCGAGTGCTTCAACTTGAAACCAATATTCATGACTTAACCAAAGGAGCTTATGCCTACACATCGAGACGGAGCACTCGGGCAACATATCCATAAGACAAGATCAACTCTCGAACAGACTCAACTGTTGAAACCGTCCTAGTTTCACAAGTCGATTTTCGCAAATGCACCAACGTAATGACACGTCGTAAATGTGCGGAGTTACGGTTGCAACTGAGCTCCCACAGCCTTACATCGCCTTTTATACGGATCAATTGGCCGATAGCCGCAGTGCATTATTTTATCATCAATCACATTTGTCTGTTCTGACATGAATAATAACGTTCAACAGTACCTTGGTGCTTTGAAAAGTCAAGATGACGTCAGTAAAGATGGCGGCGAACGCTGCGTTTAAACTTGTTTATTTGATGACGTCATAATATTTAGTGAGGTTTTACACGCGCCGCATGTGCATAGGGGGTATGGGTTAAACTACTATATAATAACATGGTAAAACTACTATATATTAACAAAGGTATTGATTTCATTGACATGCCTAGTATTTTTCGAGATACTCATGTAGTTGATTCTATCCCAAAATATTTCAAAAATTCTGAAAGTCCTGTAATTTGTTATAAGTATAAAAAGCCTAATAGAAATATTATTTTCAACTACAACAAAATAGTTTCTGACCTTGATATAGTACATAATACTCCTAAGGAATGTGAATGCAACACATCAACATTTTGCTATGCTCCAGCAGGTCATGTTATCACTGGTAATTTTGATATTATTGATAAACGTATTCGGCATTTGTTTTCGAAAGGTCCTAAATATAGATTACCTTCAACTATTGATTTTAATGCCTGTCGTGCCAAGATCGCCCACTCCATTGAAGATTTTAGTATCAAATGGTGTCGTAGAGAACATGCGGACCCAAACTCACTTTCTACTTGGAAAAAGTCAATTCTGAAAATTATAGATACACGTATTAACTTTTATAATGCTAACCCCTCTTTACTTCCTCCGAGACCTAGGTTTTCCTTTCGTAATTTAAAATCGGGAATTCAGGAATTTCATAATAAATTTGTTTTAGTTCCTGCATATAAAGCAGCTAATAATGTAATTATTGTTTGACGCCTACATTACGTCAATGTTTTATCTCTGGAACTCGGAAGCACCAATTCGTATACTCCAGTTAATTCTACCGAGGATGATGTTGTTTCCGCACATATCACTCGGTGCACTAGGACTCACACCACTATTATCTCCCTTGAATACTCCTGCCCTACAGATGAAGGAGGTAGATAAAAAAAACAAGTTCGCTTTTCTACATTTTACAGGATACATTGATTTATCTTTACCAGGTTCTAAATCTACAGCATTTTAGGAAGAGATCCCAGAAAAATGCATGTTGATATAAGATTTCTAGCTAATTCTGCCTCATTTTACACATCATGGGTCTAATCTCCACGGGGTTGTATTTTTGTCTAAATTTTGATAGGTGTCAGGCAAACGTGAAATTAAAAAAAGTTCAATCTGGTAAATATTCGTTAAAAGTTAATAGCATGCAGATATTGGATCAATGAAGAATTTAAGCATAAATACATGTTGCAAAATCTTTTTTATCTCTATGCCACGAACAAAAACATTACAATGGGACCCTATGGAAAATTAATTGTGGTGTGAGACGTTAAGAAAGAGCTGCAGAATGGGTATCTTTATTCGTTATTCTTAAGGCATTGCGCTTTAGAGCTGCAGAATGGCATTTTCATCCGTTATCTCTAAGGTATTGCGCTTTAGAGCTGCAGAACGAGTATCTTTCATCCTCTAATGCTAAGGCATTGCGCTTTAGAGCTGCAGAACAGGTATCTTTCATCATTCATCTCTAATGCCTTGCAATTTATAGCTTCAGAATGGGAATTTCCATCATTCTTCTCTAAGCCCTTGCGCTTTAGAGCTGCAGAACGGGTACCTTACATCCTTCACCTCTAAGCATGGTTTGTGTATCTGTGAACGTTTCAGACATGTTAGGACACAGTTAGCACGGTTATTCAGAAATCCCGTCTGTGTATGTATAGTTACTTCAAGTTATCTTCATATTGCAGGAATTAGCAGAAATTTTACTTGATACGATGTTTAACTAAAAATTAACTATATTTTCAAAACATATACAGGTATAAGCATAATTTTAGCTTTATTTTACAGTTATTGGCTTGTAAAACAAACACACATATCAATGAAGACAGACTACTTTGAAAAAATGTCAAAATTAAAGCGAGAGACTGTTACTTTTCCTGGAAAATCAAAATTTTGACGGGTAACCCTAAGTTTGAGTTTATTATTTTCAGCATTTTTCTCAATAATCATTTCTTAAAGATCATTTTTATGCTATATTCAGATGTAGAGATGCCTTTTCATGTATATTTGAAAGTTTCAGACATAGCTGAGCACAAATGACCAGGAAAATGCAAAATCCTTATCACTACTGTAGATTTTCATAATATTAAAGGTGCTCGGCCTGAATTTCGACCAATACCCTAGGTCACTAAAACTTGAATAATTTGAAAAGCGATAAACATGGAATCAAACTTTTAGCACTGTTCAGCGTGTAATTGATTTGTATACATGTTCAATTATTATTGAGGTGATCATTAGAAAAAAAAAAGACCTTAAGGACTCACACCACTATTATCTCCCTTGAATACTCCTGCCCTACAGATGAAGGAGGTAGATAAAAAAAACAAGTTCGCTTTTCTACATTTTACAGGATACATTGATTTATCTTTACCAGGTTCTAAATCTACAGCATTTTAGGAAGAGATCCCAGAAAAATGCATGTTGATATAAGATTTCTAGCTAATTCTGCCTCATTTTACACATCATGGGTCTAATGTCCACGGGGTTGTATTTTTGTCTAAATTTTGATAGGTGTCAGGCAAACATGAAATTAAAAAAAGTTCAATCTGGTAAATATTCGTTAAAAGTTAATAGCATGCAGATATTGGATCAATGAAGAATTTAAGCATAAATACATGTTGCAAAATCTTTTTTATCTCTATGCCACGAACAAAAACATTACAATGGGACCCTATGGAAAATTAATTGTGGTGTGAGACGTTAAGAAAGAGCTGCAGAATGGGTATCTTTATTCGTTATTCTTAAGGCATTGCGCTTTAGAGCTGCAGAATGGCATTTTCATCCGTTATCTCTAAGGTATTGCGCTTTAGAGCTGCAGAACGAGTATCTTTCATCCTCTAATGCTAAGGCATTGCGCTTTAGAGCTGCAGAACAGGTATCTTTCATCATTCATCTCTAATGCCTTGCAATTTATAGCTTCAGAATGGGAATTTCCATCATTCTTCTCTAAGCCCTTGCGCTTTAGAGCTGCAGAACGGGTACCTTACATCCTTCACCTCTAAGCATGGTTTGTGTATCTGTGAACGTTTCAGACATGTTAGGACACAGTTAGCACGGTTATTCAGAAATCCCGTCTGTGTATGTATAGTTACTTCAAGTTATCTTCATATTGCAGGAATTAGCAGAAATTTTACTTGATACGATGTTTAACTAAAAATTAACTATATTTTCAAAACATATACAGGTATAAGCATAATTTTAGCTTTATTTTACAGCTATTGGCTTGTAAAACAAACACACATATCAATGAAGACAGACTACTTTGAAAAAATGTCAAAATTAAAGCGAGAGACTGTTACTTTTCCTGGAAAATCAAAATTTTGACGGGTAACCCTAAGTTTGAGTTTATTATTTTCAGCATTTTTCTCAATAATCATTTCTTAAAGATCATTTTTATGCTATATTCAGATGTAGAGATGCCTTTTCATGTATATTTGAAAGTTTCAGACATAGCTGAGCACAAATGACCAGGAAAATGCAAAATCCTTATCACTACTGTAGATTTTCATAATATTAAAGGTGCTCGGCCTGAATTTCGACCAATACCCTAGGTCACTAAAACTTGAATAATTTGAAAAGCGATAAACATGGAATCAAACTTTTAGCACTGTTCAGCGTGTAATTGATTTGTATACATGTTCAATTATTATTGAGGTGATCATTAGAAAAAAAAAAGACCTTAAGGACTCACACCACTATTATCTCCCTTGAATACTCCTGCCCTACAGATGAAGGAGGTAGATAAAAAAAACAAGTTCGCTTTTCTACATTTTACAGGATACATTGATTTATCTTTACCAGGTTCTAAATCTACAGCATTTTAGGAAGAGATCCCAGAAAAATGCATGTTGATATAAGATTTCTAGCTAATTCTGCCTCATTTTACACATCATGGGTCTAATGTCCACGGGGTTGTATTTTTGTCTAAATTTTGATAGGTGTCAGGCAAACATGAAATTAAAAAAAGTTCAATCTGGTAAATATTCGTTAAAAGTTAATAGCATGCAGATATTGGATCAATGAAGAATTTAAGCATAAATACATGTTGCAAAATCTTTTTTTATCTCTATGCCACGAACAAAAACATTACAATGGGACCCTATGGAAAATTAATTGTGGTGTGAGACGTTAAGAAAGAGCTGCAGAATGGGTATCTTTATTCGTTATTCTTAAGGCATTGCGCTTTAGAGCTGCAGAATGGCATTTTCATCCGTTATCTCTAAGGTATTGCGCTTTAGAGCTGCAGAACGAGTATCTTTCATCCTCTAATGCTAAGGCATTGCGCTTTAGAGCTGCAGAACAGGTATCTTTCATCATTCATCTCTAATGCCTTGCAATTTATAGCTTCAGAATGGGAATTTCCATCATTCTTCTCTAAGCCCTTGCGCTTTAGAGCTGCAGAACGGGTACCTTACATCCTTCACCTCTAAGCATGGTTTGTGTATCTGTGAACGTTTCAGACATGTTAGGACACAGTTAGCACGGTTATTCAGAAATCCCGTCTGTGTATGTATAGTTACTTCAAGTTATCTTCATATTGCAGGAATTAGCAGAAATTTTACTTGATACGATGTTTAACTAAAAATTAACTATATTTTCAAAACATATACAGGTATAAGCATAATTTTAGCTTTATTTTACAGCTATTGGCTTGTAAAACAAACACACATATCAATGAAGACAGACTACTTTGAAAAAATGTCAAAATTAAAGCGAGAGACTGTTACTTTTCCTGGAAAATCAAAATTTTGACGGGTAACCCTAAGTTTGAGTTTATTATTTTCAGCATTTTTCTCAATAATCATTTCTTAAAGATCATTTTTATGCTATATTCAGATGTAGAGATGCCTTTTCATGTATATTTGAAAGTTTCAGACATAGCTGAGCACAAATGACCAGGAAAATGCAAAATCCTTATCACTACTGTAGATTTTCATAATATTAAAGGTGCTCGGCCTGAATTTCGACCAATACCCTAGGTCACTAAAACTTGAATAATTTGAAAAGCGATAAACATGGAATCAAACTTTTAGCACTGTTCAGCGTGTAATTGATTTGTATACATGTTCAATTATTATTGAGGTGATCATTAGAAAAAAAAAAGACCTTAAGGACTCACACCACTATTATCTCCCTTGAATACTCCTGCCCTACAGATGAAGGAGGTAGATAAAAAAAACAAGTTCGCTTTTCTACATTTTACAGGATACATTGATTTATCTTTACCAGGTTCTAAATCTACAGCATTTTAGGAAGAGATCCCAGAAAAATGCATGTTGATATAAGATTTCTAGCTAATTCTGCCTCATTTTACACATCATGGGTCTAATGTCCACGGGGTTGTATTTTTGTCTAAATTTTGATAGGTGTCAGGCAAACATGAAATTAAAAAAAGTTCAATCTGGTAAATATTCGTTAAAAGTTAATAGCATGCAGATATTGGATCAATGAAGAATTTAAGCATAAATACATGTTGCAAAATCTTTTTTATCTCTATGCCACGAACAAAAACATTACAATGGGACCCTATGGAAAATTAATTGTGGTGTGAGACGACTACTTTCAAACGATAAGCAAAATAAACTGCCTACTATGTACTGGATTCCTAAATTACATAAAAATCCATATAAGGCTCGCTTTATTTCGAATTCTAGTGCCTGCACCACAACAAACATCTCCAAACTTTTAACTTCTTGTCTTACTGCCGTTAAAGATCACGTTAAACTGTATTGTGATAAAACTTATGAATGAATGAATGAATGAATGGTGTTTTACGGCACGTCGACACATAAACAGGTCATATTGCGCGCCAAAAAAAATATAAAAAAAGAAGTATTAATTAAAAATTAATGCAAATATATAAAGATAAAACTATCAAAAAAAATAAGGGATGATAAGGTGTAATATAAACTATGTATGTAAATCAATAAATGCCCGGCAACGGGTATATAAACAAGTAAATATATATAAGAACACATTACAATGATTTATATAGTCTGATCTCTTTCAGGAAATCTAAAACAAGACTAAAATCTACAGTATCAAATAACTCTTTCATAGTATTAACATTGTAGTACCTTTGACGCACAGGATCAAAGTCTACACATTCCAATAAGATGTGTTTGACCGTTAACGGTGCAAAGCAGGGTATACATTCCGGTAATTGCTCACCTTGTAATAAATATGAATGAGTATAACGTGTATGCCCTATCCTGCACCGGGCTAGGACAACTTCCTCTCGACGAATGGGTCTACTAGAAGAACGCCATTCTCCGAGTAACGGTTTAATTGGATGGAGTTTATTGTTAACTGACAAATCCCAAGCGGCTTGCCAAGAGTTACGAATATATGTGTTAATACAACTTTTAAAATCAGTATAAGGTAATTTGGTATGTGTTACATGTAAATCTAATGCTGCCTTAGCAGCACTATCAGCTCTATCATTACCAGGTATTCCTACATGGCTTGGAAGCCAGCAGAAAATAATAACATTATCAATTATAAGAGAATTGTACTTTTCTAAAAGTTGAAGCACAACTGGGTTATCATGTTTCATATTACCCAGTGCTTGAAGAGATGAAAGGGAATCAGAAAATATTACAAAATGGTCATCATCAGATTCCTGAATATAATTTAAGGCAAGTTCAATTGCCTTAAGTTCAGCTGAAAAGATAGAGGCCTTATCAGGCAGGCGGCTCTTTATGCTGTGTTTGTGAACAACAGCTGCTGCAGCTACCTTATCTCCATCTTTAGAGCCATCTGTGTAGATATGCTGAAAGTTACTGTATTTCGATTTAATTTCAATAAATTTGCTTTGAAAGACAGTAGGGTCTGTACTGGATTTGTTATTATTACAAAGATCAAAAATAATTGTTGGAGTTTCCAAAGTCCACGGTGGAATTTGTGGTACTTTGTACTTGGCAATCAAATTTAGGTCGATTTCAGTGTCTCTTAATTTTGGTTTAATACGAAGACCAAATGGTCTAATGGCCTTCGGTTTTCGATCAAAAAGAGGTTCACAACTAGGATTAAAAACATTATCGAAAGTTGGGTTTGAAGGGTTAGACTTTAATTTAATGGCGTATTGAAGAGCTAATTTGTCTCGTCTGTGAGACAGTGATGGTTCATTGGCTTCAACATATAGACTTTCGGCTGGTGATGTACGAAAGGCACCTAAGGCGAGTCGTAATCCTTGATTATGTATAGGGTCGAGCATCTGCAAGTACGACTTGCGAGTTGATCCATATACTATTGAGCCGTAGTCCAGCTTGGATCTGATAAGAGATCTGTAAAGTCGCAAGAGGACTTTTCGATCTGCTCCCCAATTAGTGTTTGCAACAACTTTAAGTAAGTTAAGAGCTTTAAGGCATTTGGCCTTCAAGTATTTAAGGTGTGGTATAAACGTTAATTTACGGTCGAAAATAAGACCAAGGAATTTTGTCTCATCCACTACTGGTATAGGTGACCCATCCAGTGTTAGATGAGGGTCTTCATGATGTTTACGAAGTTGACAAAAGTGCATACAATTAGTTTTAGATTTAGAAAATTTAAAACCATTTTCATCAGACCAGGTCTGAAGTTTATTGAGACATTGTTGTAATTGTCTCTCGATAGTATTCATGTTTTTTGCACGATAACATATAACAAAGTCGTCAACATATAGCGAACTTATGAAAACTCTGGGATTAATTTATTTTGGTCTATAAAAAGTTCAGGAGACGTTCTTGATAAAATGTTCAAGAAAGGTCAAGTTTCATCAATAAGCACTTATGACTTCGCTACACTATATACAACCTTACCACATCACCTTATTAAAGACAAGCTAATTTCTCTTATTAAAAAAACATTTGCTAGAGAAAATACTTCATTTTTGGCATGTAATAATATTAAAGCGTTTTTTACTAACGGCAGTTTTGACAATTATACTATGTGGACTTGCTATGACGTTTGTGAAGCACTCACCTTCCTATTAGATAATATTTTCGTCAGGTATGGAACCACCGTGTATAGACAAATTGTTGCTATCCCTATGGGTACGAACTGTGCACCACTTGTCGCAGATTTGTTCTTATTTTGCTATGAAAGGGATTTCATGTTGAGTCTTTCACCAGATACCCAGGCAGATGTTATTGAAGCCTTTAATGATACTTCTCGGTATCTGGATGACATATTGAACATTGACAACCCTTTCTTTCCAACTATGGTTAATTATATTTATCCTAAAGAACTTCAGCTTAACAAAGCTAATATATCTGATAATAACGCTTCTTTTCTTGATTTAGATCTCTCGATTGAAAATGGCAAAATAATTAGCAAAATCTATGACAAGAGAGATGATTTTAATTTTGACATTGTTAATTATCCTCACTTGGATGGGGATGTTCCCCGAGCAACTTCTTATGGGGTATATGTGTCTCAACTTATTCGTTTTTCTAGAGGTTGTACTCTAGTTGAGGACTTCAGTATTCGTAATCTTTGTATAACTAAAAAGTTACTCAATCAGGGTTACCGTTACCATAAACTTCGTAAAACCTTTGCAAAATTTTATAATCGTAACCCTGATCTTCTTTCCAAATATAAAAGTAATTTAAGGACTCTTCTGCGACACGGACTATCACAACCTGACTTCTATGGTGATGTGATTTATAAACTTCGAAAGATTCTAGGTTATGATCACTTTCATACTATCTTTGTTAAACTTGTTAAAGAGTTTATCAAAAGAGGTTATGACCCTATCATTTTGCAACGTACTGCATGCTTGGTGGTGGACCCTTTTACAGTTCGCCACTATGCTTTCCTCTTTAATTGTACGATGACCAGACAGGCTGTGGACCCTATGATGACGCCTACCTAAAGCCCATTGGGACGGTGGCGTTTGATGTTTGTCCATGATCTTTCTTGTCGTGCCCTTAATGGTTTATTCTCTTACTGCTTTGGCTTCTGCAAAGTCATTGAGTACCTTCATTGTGGCTTTCTAGGCTATTGTTTTTTTTGTATTATATTAACACGAGCATATTTGTGTTTTACTTATATTGCCTATTGATGCTGCCTTGTTGGTAAGAGATTAGATCATGGCGGGGATTTCTTTATTTACACTGTCCTGTTTTAATGGGATGACAGTAGGGTAAGTGTGAGGTTTGGTGCACCCTAGAACCGGTTTAAACCCCCAGTGGCCTACTTTGCCACTGACCGTTCCAAGGCGGTAGCCCTATTGTCAACCCTTTTTGTGTTTGTGATGTCGTTTGCATTTATTATTGCTTTTGCCTTCGTGTTTGTCTGTTTGCGTGTCTGTTTCTGTGTTTTGTGGTTTACTGTCCTCCTTGAATGCTACTTTCCCTGTCCGATCTTTTTATATTTCTTTTTTATTGGGGCAAAAGGTCTAACTTTTTTTTCTTTTTTTTTTGGCCCACCTCCTCAACCCCTTTTTTCTGCTCCTTTCTTTCGCCTCCCCTCACTCCGTCTTCCGCCAGCTCTGCTGTTGTCCGTCCTACTAGATGGTAATCTGTTCTGACATACTTTCTGCTGAAGCCTCGCTGTATATTCCATTTCTGCGACGACTCTCGCTGTTCACCCGCAGTTCACCTGATTTTTCTCTTTTTTCCTTCGGATTGTACTGTTTCTGGGACATTGCTGATATGTCTTCTGATATTGTCTATTGCTGTGAAACAGCCTCCCCCTAGTACTCAATGGTACTCCATTCAAGCTACTATGCCACTACTAGGCTACTGGCCACTGCATACTTTAGACGCGCCATACGAAGAACCAACGAATTTCTGTCTACAGCTTCCCTTCTTTCAGTGAACGTCGGGCTAACATCGTCACAAGTCAGCAGTGAGGTACTAATTACTCATGAAGCAAATTTGAGGGCCGAAAAGGTGGATTTTTGCCGAATGGTAATGAATGATAAGCAATGAATAAATGAAAGATGATAATGGAGAGATCAGCATCCGGCGGGGTTTGAACCCACGACCTTCCGCTTGTGGGCCCAGTGCTCTACCACTATAGAGGCCTCACAAAAGGTCTAACTTAATAACTAGACGTCCTAGAATGAAACGGACAACGGCAATCGTCGCGGCGTACCCCTAGGTGTTTTGTACGATAGAATATTGATTTTATTCGATAAAAATTTTCATTACTGGAAAAAAAATCCCTATTATTATTTTTTTTATAGTAATAATAGTATAAGACATGACTGCTTTTGGAGCGGTTGGAAAATTTTGTTAATGGTGGGTGGGGTAACAAAATTGAAAATTAAAAAAAGTGATAAAGTGTTTATTCCGAAGGTTAGGATTTACCGGAAAGTAAAAAAAATGAAAGTTAATTGTAGTAAGAATTATCGCCAGTGGTGGGACGCTTGGCATACTTATATTCGTGCGTTGAATACGGATTTTCCGGACTTTCCAAATGGCGGAATTCCTAGATAAATGTGTGGACTCGGAAGATTCTAGTGATTGTGAGGCCGATGTTTCGGACCAAATAGATTATAGTGATAGTGATAGTGACGATGGGCTGCCGCCGCCAAACCCGCACATCACAGAGTGGAAATATGATTCGGAAAGTTCGTGTTCGGGAAGTGAATTTGAATTCAACAGTGTGAGTGAGAATATTAGTTTAAAAAGGAAACATTACAGTACAAGTGATTCGGATGATTCCGATTATAGTGACTCAAATGAGGGTAAAAAAATGAAAATGGATAACATATTGGACAAAGCGGCTCGTGACGGCGGGTATTTGGATTATCCTGAGGTGGTACCGGACGAGGAGGACCAAGTCTGTTGGGGTGATGGGAGACCACCCAACAAGAAGCTAACATTTTCTTCAGTTAAATCAATTCGTCCGATATCACCATTGCTCAATACCCGTCCGCTCGTTCGTGGGAAACCAGAAAGGAATATCGGACCACTAACCCTCATCAAACAGCAGAGGCGAGATCGTATCGACCGTCTTAATAACATACTTACCCTGCAGAAACAATATGTTGAAAATCGTTTGAACAATCCTCTCCGTTTTTCAGAACCAAGAACCAGTATCTGCGCCCATTTGTTCACCATGTATGGAAAGTGGTTTCCCCAGCCGAGGAGCAGAAATCCCCCCAAACCCCTACAGTGACCCCTGCAGTGAATACGGATACCCCAACCCTTACAGCAACGGTCCTGTTAAGGGTAGGGTACTGATGAAAGTGGGAGCAACCTTTAAGCGTGTTCCACAGACGTGCACTTATATTGCACATGCCCAAGCATGAGGAGAATTTTAAAGGCCACGGGACCTGGGAAGAAATTGAGAAATGTGATATATGTAAAGTCAAATATGTTAAACCTGATCACCACGACATTGCCACTTATGATCCCACAACAGATCCCCTATCAGAGTACCACATGGCCACCCAATCCCTCCCCCCACCCCTGTGAAAGAAACGCCAAACAAAGTGATCCCCCCACAAGAATACCTGTGTTAAAATTACCTGTGCCATATGTATATAAGGAAATGCCATCTATAGATGAAATGGAGAGGTTATTGGCTAGACCAGAAGACTATAAACGTGTCCGGATGTATGGTCGCATACAAAACAACAATTGAAAGATTGTGTTATGTGTAGTTCTGTCAGATATAAAGGTGTGAAGGAAGCCGAAGATGTGCCAGAGTGTGATAAATTATACTGTAAACAATGTGACGTCCGTTGCTATAGTGACGAGTATTTCCAAACCCACTTAAAAGGGAAAAAGCACCTATAAAAAACAGCCAAAACAGCAGAAGAAAACAAAAACAAAAGAGAAATCAACCAAACCAGTTAAGACGAAAACGAAAGCCCCCCCCCCCCCCCCCCCCCACCACCAAAGAAAAAGCCCCCCACAAAGAAACAACCTAAACCAAAGAAAGGTGATCCTGAACCAAAGAAAGGTGATAAACCAAAAGAAGTGAATAATAAAGAGGGGAAGTGCGATGTTTGTGACATTGTATTCAGCAGGGCACGGAATTTGACAAAACACATCAAAAAAAAGAAACATCTAAAGAAAGTCAAAGAGCAAACAGAGACCCCAGGCAGGGCACAGGGAGCGGAAGAGTGAGGCGAGGGAGGCCCCGGTAGTCGAAAGTCTAATTTATTCTTTTTGACGAAACAAAAAACATGTAAATATAAATATGCAAATCTTTTACATTCGTATACTTGTAATGCGTGCAAGAAGATAATCTCCTCTGCGGCCGTACTGAGAATTCATAAACAGGGTGCAGCTCACCAAAGAGTTATAGATAAAAGGGACAAGTTTTCTCAATTACACGTAAGATCTTTCTCAGGCGGCCGGATTTGAGAATATTTTCTTGCACCCGTAGTGATCGTTATAAAAGGCTAAACTTTTGCAACAGTGTTGCTGCAGGCAACGAGTTTGGTCTGGCGGGGCATGCCCATACCCACTTAGTCCTTAATACCACATTAAAGATGTCCTTTAAGAAGTTGAAAAGCCGCTTAAAGCGGCTTTTCAACATAGTCCATATGCACATGCAGAAAGTTATGGTATTACGTTTGTCCATTCGTTATGTCACGAAGGAGGATAAACAGGCAGTTGTCGTCGGGTTCGACCGAGAGCTTACCTCTACCCGGTGGCGAGCTCACCTGTATGTAAATATGTATAATAGGTCAACTGGTGTGGATTGGGGGGGATTATATCCCCTCAACCATATCAGCATGCGATCGTAAGATCTTTGAAGGTGTGGTTGCACAGGAGTTGCAAGAGAAAGACTCGGCGGAGAATTTACAAAAGATGGAATTTGTTGTTTTACGACCATGGCAGAATGAGTTAGTAACAAAGATCAAAGTGTTGGAAGGTAATAGCAGGAAGGTTGTGTGGAATTAAAAACACATTTGTTTGTTTAAGAACTTTGTGTAATTGTTCTTATCAATAACATGTAACAATATCAACAATATATTAACAATTACAAACTGTTGCAGTCTTACCCAAGACTTCTTGTATATATGTACACAACAATTAAAGAAAATTACAAGAAAAAAGGTGTGCAACACCAAAGTTCTTAGCAATGGTGTTGTAGTAACTTGTTACTACACAGGGTTCGAATCCTTGAAAGTTATAACGTTGCACATACTTATTCTTCAATTTCAACACATAACAGTAGCTAACAAAGTTTATTTATTGTACAATTTCCAGCCTAATGTTCTTTTTCCAGCGATGATAAGCCGTATGAGGAAGTATGTTCCTGGGAATCGGAGAATATCCAAAAAGGTAAGTCCGTCCATGTCCCTTAGCATTTGTTCGTCACACACCCGTTCATCAATCCATTAGCATAGCAGTAGTTATGTTTCCTGCATATATTGTCCAGTTTATTAGTTGGAGGCCCATTTGGCAGAGGGTTTCCAGGCCGCAATATCTGTACCCAGGTAGAGTGAATTCTCGCATCTGAAATATTACCCGTATTGATTTTCCGGGTAGATGTTTACATCCTAACGTCACCTCGTGTGATTTATTACCCGGGTAGATGTGTACCCTCTAACATTACCTCGTGTGAAAAATTACACGAGGTGATGTTAGAGGGTACACATCTACCCGGGTGATTTATTACACGAGGTGATGTTAGAGGGTAAACATCTACCCCGGAAGTAGTATTCTATTTTTAGAATCTAAATATAGAAATTTCCAGGAGGCAAATGGTCAGAAGGAGGCAAATGGTAGATGTTTACATTCTAACATCACCTCGTGTAATTTATCCGTATCATTTAACCTGTGATATCTAGGTATGTCATTCGCAATTGACCATAGTTGGTACCTATACCCATATTTGGGATAACAATTGTGTAGGTATTGTTGGGGCTGTCTGCTGTAACTGTCATGCAGGCAGTAACCTTATCATCTGGATCCCCATCGACAACCGACGTTTGAGCGAACCGACCAAAGTCCCCTACATTGGTTTTGTCGTATGGATGTTTCTTGGACCCAGGTTTCGTCAGATAGCTTGAAATAATTCTCTTGTACGTTCTTTTCAATATTAAAGACGTACACGTGACCAACAATAAGGGTACCCCGGAGAGCCATGTTGTGGGTATGAGTCGCCGAAAAACCCAAAAAATTTAAATCAAATATATCAAAACCAAAGGTCATATTTTCAAGGTCAAGTTCAAAATATTTTATAAATTTCTAAAAATAGATTTGGGTTGATAAGATGTTGGATTATTGGATCGGTCCTATTTATGTTTTGCGGAATGCAGAGTACAGCCATCCTACTTTCTCATTCTGGGGTTTGGACCAGACAAGGCCGTAGTTGCTGTTTTTTTTTTTTTTATATGATTGTTTTATAGTCTTTTTTTTTAGTCTTTAAACAATAAACAGTATTTAACACTTATTATTTTCACAACACGCTTTTTCAATCTCTTCTTGAATTGATTCTGAGCATCCGTAGGTATCACCCATCAGCAGTTTCTCAGTGTCCTCGCCCATCATAATTAAGCTCTCATCTATGCTTTCCTCTGGACTTGAGAATTGCAGCATTCTAACACTTTTCCTTTTCCGTAGGAGCTCCTCATCTTCTTCATCAATTTCAAATGCTCTTTTAGATCCAACGAATGCTTTAATTGCAATGTCTTCATATTCGGATACATGTTCATTTATCCCTTCTTGGTTCTGAGGAATGTCGCTATAATCAATTGTTGATCCGTAGGTATCACCCATCAGCACTTTCTCTGTGTCCTCGTCCATCACTTGAGAATTGTAGCATTCTAACACTGTTCCTTTTCCGTAGGAGCTCCTCATCTTCTTCATCAATTTCAAATGCTCTTTTAGACCCAACGAATGCTTTAATTGCAATGTCTTCATATTCGGATACATGTTCATTTAACCCTTCTTAGTTCTGAGGAATGTCGCTATAATCCATTGTTGATCCGTAGGTATCACCCATCAGCACTTTCTCAGTGTCCTCGTCCATCATAATTAAACTCTCATCTATGCTTTCCTCTGGACTTGAGAATTGTAGCATTCTAACACTTTTCTTTTTCCGTAGGAGCTCCTCATCTTCTTCATCAATTTCAAATGCTTTTTAACCCTTCTTGGTCTGAGGAATGTCGTTATAATCCATTGTTGATTCATCTGTCACTGGTACACCTAAGTGTGAGCCTTCGTATGTTGATTATTCACTAGAAGTGACTTGATATGTTAGTATTATTGTGTCCTGCTCTTGGATCTTGATCTGGTCTTATGTCTGCGTGCATTTCTTCATTTGTTCTTTCTTTTTCATCACTTATGTTGATGACTTCATATACGCTTTCTTCTGGACCGTCTATGATATTTATCGTTTCTATGGTGTTTGATATGCATGGTATTACTCTCTTTATTGCTTTCAGCCATTTTGAATATTTCTTCTCTATCTTGATTCTTTTTGGATATTGTTCCAGATGTACTAATTCTTTTTCTGGTGTTGGTTCTCTATCTTTGTATTTGTATAGTGCATCGACTCCATCAATGTTGTCTGTGAACATCTCTTCTCTTTTTGGGCTTTTGGACCGTCTATGATATTTATCGTTTCAATGGTGTTTGATATGCATGGTATCACTCTCTTTATTGCTTTCAGCCATTTTGAACATTTCTTCTCTATCTTGATATTTTTTGGATATTGTTCCAGATGTACTAATTCTTTTTCTGGTGTTGGTTCTCTATCTTTGTATTTGTATAGTGCATTGACTCCATCAATGTTGTCTGTGAACATCTCTTCTCTCTTTGGGCTTATGGGGGTTGTTGGGAGTTTCCTTTTTCTATTCAAATAAAGACTGATAAAGGTGATCCTTTGGGGACGTTTTTACTCCGTCTTCTTTCATTGCTTTTCTGAAGTTTGCCTCTTTTACTGGTAGGTGGTCCATCAGGTTGTCGAACCTTGCTGCCGAAACAACAGGTAACATTCCAATCAAGTCAAATCTTTGACCGACAGGTTTATCACTATAACTCAAAAATTCCATTTCGTTTCTATTGGCCCTCGATACCGGACAAAACCACTTGGCACTGTCCTTTCCACGTGTGGCCCTTCACTTTCGCTGCACATTTACGGCACACTGAGTGTACGCAAGTATGGCATTCTTGAAAGTTATTTTGCTCCTCTATACATATTTCACATTCTTGCATCAATCCGTTGTTTCTGTCTTCGCTCTCCTTCTCACTTTGTTCCAGTTCTTCTATCTTTCTAAGAATTCTCGCTGCCCAACGGTTGTAGCTCTCTCTCGACGACATTTGTGATTGCAGTGTGACTAGATTTTAATGTTTAAAGCAATAATAACGTTCAACAGTACCTTGGTGCTTTGAAAAGTCAAGATGAACGCTGCGTTTTAACTTGATGACGTCATAATATTTAGTGACGTTGTACACGCGCGGCATGTAAATGGGGGGGGGGGCTGGGGCAAAAGGTCTAACTCAATAAGTATACGTCCGATTTGAAAACGGTTGACGGCATTCGATCGGGCGACCCCGAAATACCCCTGAGCAGGGGTTTTTGATCCCGGATTTTGAAATTTTCTCGATAAAATGTTTGATTATTGATTTAATTGGCTAATTACGCATGGTAATTTTTTTTCGCAGATCTCTCCGAGCTCTGCATCATGTCTTATAGAAATAATAGTATAACACATCACTGCTTTTGGAGCGGTACAAAAGTGTTAGTGGGTGGGGAAATATTTTTTGAAAAAAAAATGTGGGCGGCCATTTTGTTTTTTGAAACATTTTTTTAGACGGCCATTTCGTTTTTTGTAAAATGGGAGTGTATGAACATTTTACATTTGATTTATAGGAGATACAGGTGGCGTATGGGATGCATTTGGCCACGTAATATTAGGTTTTCGGGTACGTCGCATCGAATGCCGTTGTTCGTTTCATTCTAACTCTTCTAGTTATCGAGTTACAGCTATACCCTATAGTTAACGTTAGTGGGTGGGGTAATGAAATTTTGAAACATTGAATCTGAACGGTGAAAAAACAGTATATAAATAAAATATTCCACTTTCTGGCCGGCGGACTAAGGTTTTAAAACGTTTTTTGCTCGCTGCTGGGGACAATAAAATAGCTAGCTAAATCTATAAGATTATCCTCTCCAGCGGCCACCGTTTGTATAGATCTCTAGCTATTTTGTTTTCCCCAGCAGCAAGCAAAAAACGTTTTAAAACCGTAGTCCGCGGGCCAGAAAGTGGAATATTTCATTTATATACTGTTTTTTCACCGTTCACATTCTGGCCATACTCTGCGTCTCAGTATGGTTTAATAACCTGTTTACTATCTTCTGAGCCCTCATTTGGGCAGGCGTGCCAAGCTCCTTCTGTTTCAACTATTGTACGACACTCTGCACACTCCAAGAAGGCTGAATCGCCACATACTTCGCATTTCCAGACTTGGATGTTACCCGAAGTAATTTCGTCATTTTAAAGATGCGATCTTAGTTCATAAGGTGTTGCGGCTCTAAATAACCTATACTGTGTTGATGAGCCGTTAAACAACATTCAATTCAGTTCAATTCATAAGGTGTTGATGGTTTGAGAATAGATTTGAGAATGATAAACCGTTTTCGTTTGTGAAATTCAAGGGACTAATAAAGGGGCGCAGCGACAGCCAATTGAAAAATGTCATGCTGTGCACCAAATGTTTTTCATCATTGTCATTCCAAGATGTGAAAAGAGTCAAAAGAGGTTCTGATTCTTTCTTTAACAATTTTGCTGGCCGATCTATCACAACCTCAAGTTTCACGTTTTGATCTGAACTAGCGAATTTTAGACTTTCTGGAAGAATTGTATAAAGCGCTGAGACAAAGACTAGGATGCCAAGACAGAAAAACTTTGCGCTTAAGGTGTCAATTCGATTTCCTATGGACATGATGTTCGTCGTGAATGAGTTAACAAGCAGTTAACAAGCACACTGTTTAACTTTACAGTGTGCTAACATCTTTATATACTTAAACATATAATACAGTCTTCATCATCAATAAAACAAAAAGTGCTTCTGACATTTATTTTTCCAAAATTGAAACAACGAAAAAAACACCCCCGATTTACAGGGGGGGGGGGGGGGGGTCTTTTTTCATCTCCTGCCCCATCAATGGCTGTCACGTCTGCACGCGCCACGGCCGACGTTGCTACCACGTCAACTAATCAACGCGAAGAGTCTGCTGTTAAACAGGAGGCGCCTCCTCTCCCGACAATGGAAACGGCATAACTTTCATTGGGTTTCCGCTACGGCCATCCATACATGTTTAATCACACTTGTTTATAGTTTGTGCTTGATCAAGGTTGTTGATCTCAATAAACCGCAAAAAGTAATTTTGTACACATTTATAACAACGCCCGGTGTGTTACATTTATTTCGAGCAGTACAATAGTATAAAGTTGGAACGAAAGACATGAAATAAATCAAACGTGTTATCAATATAAACGTCCCTCTTGTAAAATAAACTCCTTCACAGTGACTTGCAATTGACTGTCAATGTCCAGGATTAGGGACCGCATATAGTATCTTGGAATCCGCATACTAAGCTTTCATTTTATAACCATTGTACGGGAGATAATTTTATCAATACTACATCTGGTGGTAAACAAATCCGGAAATGTTTATATGTAAGTTTGACCAAAATAAACTTGGCAAACACAGAAACTTTACCCAGAAAATCGGCAGTGAAAGAGTAACATCGGGTAACAGGTAATAAATGTGTACCCGGGTACCCGAGAGATCGGACCCGACCCGCGGTACCCGGGTACTCGTTCCAGCCCTAATTTTGATACCACCTATCTCGAAAATGATTTCTGTGCTCCCATCGCAGGAAAGCGGTCCACCAATAACAGACTGTAAGTAAGCTTTGCGAGTTGTATCTAATTTTGGTTTTAGTTTAAATTTGTCATCAACGTATCGATGAATTAATGACACGTCACTTCCGGTGTCAATTAACGCCCTAAGTTTTTGTTTCTGGATCCTTAACAAACAAGAATTTGGGTTTGATGTTAATGCAATATTAAATGTGGGTTTGCTTCTATTTCTCCTCTCACCGGCTTCTACATGCGAGTGGAATCTTTTAACTGACCCGAAGCCAGTCTACGTTGTTGTCCGTTCACTGGCAAAGTGACCTATTTCTTGGCATTGCCAGAACAGTAATCGTGTACGGTCGATCGGCCT
The DNA here is from genome assembly GCA_037043455.1 of Cyrtodaria siliqua. NCBI lineage: Eukaryota > Metazoa > Mollusca > Bivalvia > Adapedonta > Hiatellidae > Cyrtodaria > Cyrtodaria siliqua. The sequence continues at coordinate 43,285 of JAWPHD010003271.1, read as the reverse complement.
ACGACGGGGTTTATTTTCAGTAATAGCACTTACTTTCCGTTTTTTCTTTCGACACTCGTCCACTACATGACCACCCTTATGACAATAAGAACATTTTTGCCTCATTAAATGGTTGACTGTCCTCCTTGAATGCTACTTTCCCTGTCCGATCTTTTTATATTTCTTTCCATGGGCTGTTCATGTGTCGGTTCATCATTCTGATGATGATGACCTGTCCTTAACTGAAACCTCTTTCTAAGGTTCTGTTCTGCTGTTGCAGTAGCAATTACATCTTGCAACGTGTTTGGGTTGGTTCGCATGACTCGAAGAAATATAAAAATATCGGACAGGGAAGGCAGCATTCAAGGACGACAGTCAACCACAAAACACAAAAAAAACACACGCAAACAGACAAACGAGAAGGCAAAAGTAATAAAAAATGCAAACGACATGACGAACACAAAAGGGTTGACAATAGGGCTACCGCCTTGGAACGGTCAGTGGCAAAGTAGGCCATTGGGGGTTCAAACCGGTTCTAGGGTGCACCAAACCTCACACTTACCCTACTGTCATCCCATTAAAACAGGACAGTGTAAATAAAGAAATCCCCGCCATGATCTAATCTCTAACCAACAAGGCAGCATCAATAGGCAATATAAGTAAATATAATACAAAAAAACAATAGCCTAGAAAGCCACAATGAAGGTACTCAATGACTTTGCAGAAGCCAGAGCAGTAAGAGAATAAACCATTAAGGGCACGAAGCCAGAGCAACAAGAGAATAAACCATTAAGGGAAGTTTCATTCCATCGTCATGGAGACCATCGATAAAATACCCTATCCCTAACGTCTTGGGCCTGATCTGCAAAGGCGTCATCACCTAAGGCAATAAGACGTTCGGCATATACCTGAATCGTCTCATTACGTTTTTGAAGGACTGCTTGTGCCCATGTGTGGGTTTGGTTTGCATCCATATACCTTTACAAGAAATCACTAACGGGACCCTTACTCGCCTGATAAGCAAACAATTTAATACTGTCATTTGCCATGCCAACCAACAAAGAGTATTTCTCAATACTTTTTATCAAATCCTTAAATAATTTGCTTTCCCCCTCAAATCGCGTAATGACTTTGGCTACACCCTGAGTCCCCATGGTTGTTGTTAACCCCGAAAGCTGGTCACCCATTACCCTAAACATATTCACAAACTCTGCCTGTTCAGCCATATTTGTTAGAGTAATACAGTAAAGCTACTCACGGTGGTCGAATAAACCTCCAGTTCTTCTTGCACGTATTGCACAATTGTCACCAACCGTCAACAAATACTGACAAAGGTGATCCTTTGAGAGCAACAAACACAATTAAGAGAATAAAGCAGCAGACTCGGTTTTCACGTCTGATCACGTCAGGCATTTTCTAAAACTACTATATATTAATAAAGGTATTGATTTCATTGACATGCCTAGTATTTTTCGAGATGCTCATGTAGTTGATTCTATCCCAATGAATGAATGGTGTTTTACGGCACGTCGACAAATAAATAGGTCATATTGTGCGCAAACATTATGAAAATGAAGTATTAATTAAAAATTAATGTAAATATATAAAGATAAAACTATTAAAAAATAAGGGATGATCAGGTGTAATATAAACTATGTATGTATGTCAACAAATGCCCGTCAACGGGCATATAAACAAGTAAATATATATAAGAACACATTACAATGATTTATATAGTCTGATCTCTTTCAGGAAATCTAAAACAAGACTAAAATCTACAGTATCAAATAACTCTTTCATAGTATTAACATTGTAGTACCTTTGACGCATAGGACCAAAGTCTACACATTCCAATAATATGTGTTTGACCGTTAACGGTGCAAAGCAGGGTATACATTCTGGTAATTGCTCACCTTGTAATAAATATGAATGAGTATAACGTGTATGCCCTATCCTGCACCGGGCTAGGACAACTTCCTCTCGACGAATGGGTCTACTAGAACAACGCCATTCTCCGAGTAACGGTTTAATTGGATGTAGTTTAGTGTTAACTGACAAATCCCAAGCGGCTTGCCAAGAGTTACGAATATATGTGTTAATACAACTTTTAAAATCAGTATAAGGTAATTTGGTATTAGATATATGTAAATATAATGCTGCCTTAGCAGCACTATCAGCTCTATCATTACCACGTATTCCTACATGGCTTGGAAGCCAGCAGAAAATAATAACATTATCAATTATAAGAGAATTGTACTTTTCTAAAAGTTGAAGCACAAGTGGGTTATCATGTTTCATATTACCCAGTGCTTGGAGAGATGAAAGGGAATCAGAAAAGATTACAAAATGGTCATCATCAGATTCCTGAATATAATTTAAGGCAAGTTCAATTGCCTTAAGTTCAGCTGAAAAGATAGAAGCCTTGTCAGGCAGGCGGCTCTTTATGATGTGTGTGTGAACAACAGCTGCTGCAGCTACCTTATCTCCATCTTTAGAGCCATCTGTGTAGATATGTTGAAAGTTACTGTATTTCGATTTAATTTCATTAAATTTGCTTTGAAAGACAGTAGGGTCTGTGCTGGATTTGTTATTATTACAAAGATCAAAAATAATTGTTGGTGTTTCCAAAGTCCACGGTGGAATTTGTGGTACTTTGTACTTGGCAATCAAATTTAGGTCGATTTCAGTGTCTCTTAATTTTGGTTTAATACGAAGACCAAATGGTCGAATGGCCTTCGGTTTTCGATCAAAAAGAGGTTCACAACTAGGATTAAAAACATTATCGAAAGTTGGGTTTGAAGGGTTTGACTTTAATTTAATGGCGTATTGAAGAGCTAATTTGTCCCGTCTATGAGACAGTGATGGTTCATTAGCTTCAACATATAGACTTTCGGCTGGTGATGTACGAAAGGCACCTAAGGCGAGTCGTAATTTTTGATTATGTATAGGGTCGAGCATTTGCAAGTACGACTTGCGAGTCGATCCATATACTATCGAGCCGTAGTCCAGCTTGGATCTGATAAGAGATTTGTAAAGTCGCAAGAGTGTTTGCAACAACTTTAAGTAAGTTAAGAGCTTTAAGACATTTGGCCTTCAAGTATTTAAGGTGTGGTATAAACGTTAATTTACGGTCGAAAATAACACCAAGGAATTTTATCTCATCCACTACTGGTATTGGAGACCCATCCAGTGTTAGATGAGGGTCTTCATGATGTTTACGAAGTTGACAAAAGTGCATACAATTAGTTTTAGACTTAGAAAATTAAAAACCATTTTCATCAGACCAGGTCTGAAGTTTATTGAGACATTGTTGTAATTGTCTCTCGATAGTATTCATGTTTTTTGCACGATAACATATAACAAAGTCGTCAACATATAGCGAACAATCCAGACCTGGATTGATGCATTTTACTATACTGTTAATCTTTATATTAAAAAGTGTGACAGAGAGTATGCTGCCCTGTGGAACACCCATCTCCTGTTCATTAATATCAGAGAGGGTTGAACCCATTCGGACACGAAATTGTCTATCATCTAAGAATTTCTCAATAAAAATGGGTAATCGGCCTCTAAGACCAAGGTCATGAAGATCATTCATAATACCGTACTTCCATGCAGTATCATAAGCTTTCTCCAAGTCAAAAAATACAGCGACTAGATGTTCTTTTTTTATGAAAGCTTCCCTAATAAATGATTCAAATCGAATTGAATTGAATTGAATGTTGTTTAACGGCTCATCAACACAGTATAGGTTATTTAGAGCCGCCCCAGAGAGAGGGGAAGGATACATAGGAATCCGGGAACCTGCCCTACTCTTATTATCGAATAGATTCCTATGGTTCTTTAACGTGCTCGGAGGATAGACCGATACACGGGACCGCCCGGTTTACGTCCCCATCCGACGGACGAGGCTAAGGTAAAGTGTCTTGCCCAAGAACACACCGACGGAACTCAGTGGCACCACGGAGGATTGAACCCGGGGCCTCCGGTTACAAATCCGCCGCGCTACCGACTGCGCCATGCCAGCCCAAATCGAATGAGATTGTCTGTTGTGCCTCGTTGGCGCCGGAATCCACTTTGATACTTTGTTATCAGCTTGTTGGACTCCAGGTACCAAACGAGTCTCTCATTAATCATTCGTTCCATGGTTTTACATATACAACTCGTTAAAGCAATAGGGCGATAATTTATTGGGTCCGTATGATCCTTTCCAGGTTTGGGGACTGGAATAACGATTGCTTTCCGCCAAGAATCGGGGAAGTTTCCCGTCACCCAAACCTTATTAAATATATCAAGAAGGGTAGAGAGACAAGATTCAGGTAAATGTTTTAGTAATTGATAATGGATATCATCAGGACCAGCTGATGTATCATGAGCCTTTTTAAGGGACTCTCGAAGTTCTTTGAGAGTGAATAGTTTATTGTATTTCTCCAAGTTTTTTGACTTGAAGATCAGCTTCTTCTGTTCTTTTAGTTTCTTATTTTTCAGAAAATTTGGTTGACAATTTTCAGAAGAAGAATTTTTTGAAAAAGTTTCTGCCAAAGTGTTTGTAATATCTTTGACAGATGTTATATCTCCATTATCTGTTTTAAGATGATTTACAGAACTAGAATTACCTTTACCACTTATTTTCCGGACCATGTCCCATGTCTTCTTAAGAGATGAGCGAGAATTCAGCCTAGAGACGTAAGATCTCCAGGATTTCCTCTTGCTATCCTTAATAGTACGACGTGCTTTCGCACGAAAAACTCTAAAGTTATCTAAATTTGTTTGAGTTGGCCGCAAGTTAAAATTATTTAATGCAGCTTTACGATCGCTGACTGCCTTTTTGCAGTCATCGTCGTACCATGGTTTATTTGGGCGTTTAGGATTTGCCGAGGTTTTTGGAATGGTTTGATCAGCTATATCGTGAAGAGTTTTGGTAAAAAGAGCAGTTGCGTCTTCGACATCCTCGAAAACGGAAGGCTTTAATTGTTCCTCGCAAAGAGATTGAAACGTAGTCCAATCAGCCTTGCGCAGTTTCCATCGTTGCGTTTTTTCGAGAAGTGGAGGGCCGATATTTTCAAGAAATATGGGGAAGTGGTCACTTCCACAGAGGTCGTCTCCAACACTCCACGAAAAATCCATCAAAAGCGTTGGATCGCATATTGTTAAATCAATGGAAGAATGAGAGCCTGTAGCAGGATGTAAGTAAGTATGTGACTTATTATTAAAAAGACACAAATTGTTTTTGGCTAAGAAATCCTCAATTTTCTTGCCTTTATCGTTTATATCTTTACAACCCCAGATGTAGTTGTGTGCATTAAAATCGCCCAAGAGTATAAAAGGTGATGGCAATTGTGCAACTAGGTGATTTAGATCTTTAGGGTCTAGTGAAGAACTAGGTGGCAAATATAAGGAACATATTGTTATGACTCTGTGCATAGTTACACTGACTGCAATAGCTTGCAAATTTGTTTTCAACGCAACAGGTCTGTGAGGAATGTTTCTCCACCAGTGGCCTTGTCCCCGGTATCACAAATATGATTGTATAGTGAGTATTGTTTAAAAGATACCTTATCACTTGTCTTCAAGAATGTTTCTTGAAGACAAAAGGCAATAGGGTTGTGTTCATTTAAAATTAAGCTGATTTCATCATAATTTGGTTTCAAACCTCGACAATTCCATTGAATGATCTTATTAGTTTTACCCATTATTTAGCGCTAAGGCGATTTTTAATTTTGTTTTTATTTTTGGCCTTAGATTTAGGAGAGGTCTTAGGAGACTCAAGCAGCGACATCTCCACTGATGGATCCTCCTCCCCGGAAGAAGTCAGCTGAAGTGGCACCTCAACTAACCTTTCATGAGAGGATGGAAGTGGCAGTGCAGCTGCCGGCTCTGAAATGTCCATAAGCTGTTCGAATTTGTTATGCAGCTCAATAGGGGATTCTATCCCAAAATATTTCAAAAATTCCGGAAGTCCTGTAATTTGTTACAAGTATAAAAAGCCAATTAGAAATATTATTTTCAACTATAACAAAAGAGTTTCTGACCTTGATATATAGTACATAATACTCCTAAGGAATGTGAATGCAACACATCAAAATTTTGCTATGCTTCAGCAGGTCATGTCATCACTGGTAATTTTGATATTATTGATAAACGTATTCGGCATTTGTTTTCGAAAGGTCCTAAATATAGATTACCTTCAACTATTGATTTTAATAAAGCCTGTCGTGCCCAGATCGCCCACTCCATTGAAGATGTTAGTATCAAATGGTGTCGTAGAGAACATGCGGACCCAAACTCACTTTCTACTTAGAAAAAGTCAATTCTGAAAATTATAGATACATGTATTAACTTTTATAATGCTAACCCCTCTTTACTTTCTCCGAGACCTAGGTTTTCCTTTCGTAATTTAAAATCGGGAATTCAGGAATTTCATAATAAATTTGATTTAGTTCATGCAGATAAAGCAGCTAATAATGTAATGATTGTTTGACGCCTACATTACGTCAATGTTTTATCTCTGGAACTCGGCAGCACCAATTCGTATACTCCAGTTAATTCTACTGAGGCTGATGTTGTTTCCGCACATATCACTCGGTGCACTACTTTCAAGGCTGGTGTAAACGATAAGCAAAATAAACTGCCTACCATGTACTGGATTCCTAAATTACATAAAAATCCATATAAGGCTCGCTTTATTTCTAATAAATACTGATAAAGGTGATCCTTTGAGAGCAACAAACACAATTCAGAGAATAAAGCAGCAGACTCGGTTTTATTGAGTCTGTTCATGAGAAGTAATGAAAGAAGCAACACTTCTCACGCCCCCTAGCACCGGCTTAAGCGGCATTCTACTTTACAGCCACCTATACTGGGCTCGTTGGTCCCAAAGGACCAGTAAAAAATAACACTACTGATTCGTAGCACGGGGAGACTTTTTACAGCCGCCACACTGCACTAAACGATCGCTAGTGTGCATGTTAATAAATACTGATAAAGGTGATCCTTTGAGAGCATCAAACACTATTCAGAGAATAAAGCAGCAGACTAATTCTAGTGCCTGCACCACAACAAACATCTCCAAACTTTTAACTTCTTGTCTTACTGCCGTTAAAGATCACGTTAAACTATATTGTGATAAAACTTATGAAAACTCTGGGATTAATTTATTTTGGTCTATAAAAAATTCAGGAGACGTTCTGGATAAAATGTTCAATAAAGGTCAAGTTTCATCAATTAGCACTTATGACTTCTCTAAAATATATACAACCTTACCACATCACCTTATTAAAGACAAGCTAATTTCTCTTATTCAAAAAACATTCGCTAGAGAAAATACTATATTTTTGGCATGTAATGATATTAAAGCGTTTTTTACTAACGGCAGTTTAGACAATTATACCATGTGGACTTGCTATGAAGTTTGTGAAGCACTCATCTTCCTATTAGATAATATTTTTCGTCAGGTATGGTACCACCGTTTATAGACAATTTATTGGTATCCCTATGGGTACGAGCTCTGCACCACTTGTCGCAGATCTGTTTTTATTTTGATATGAAAGAGATTTCATGTTGAGTCTGGGGACGTAAACCTGGCGGTCCCGTGTATCGGTCTATCAACCGAGCCTCGTCCGTCGGATGGGGACGTAAACCGGGCGGTCCCGTGTATCGGTCTATCAACCGAGCACGTTAAAGAACCATAGGAATCTATTCGATAATAAGAGTAGGGCAGGGTCCCGGATTCCTATGTATCCTTCCCCTCTCTCTGGGGCGGCTCTAAATAACATGTACTGTGTTGATGAGCCGTTAAACAACATTCAATTCATGTTGAGTCTTTCACCAGATATCCAGGCAGATGTTATTGAAGCTTTTAATGACACCTCTCGGTATCTGGATGACATACTGAACATTGACAACCCTTTCTTTCCAACTATGGTTGATAATATTTATCCTAAAGAACTTCAGCTTAATAAAGAAAATATATCTGATAATAACGCTTCTTTTCTTGATTTAGATCTCTCGACTGAATATGGTAAAATAATTAGCAAAATCTATGACAAGAGAGATGATTTTAATTTTGACATTGTTAATTATCCCCACTTGGATGGGGATGTTCCCCGAGCAACTTCTTATGGGGTGTATCTGTCTCAACTCATTCGTTTTTCTAGAGCTTGTACTCGAGTTGAGGACTTTAATATTTGTAATCTTTGTATAACTAAAAAGTTACTCAGTCAGGGTTGCCGTTACCATAAACTTCATAAAACCTTTGCAAAATTGTATTATCGTAACCCTGATCTTCTTTCTAAATATAAGAGTAATTTAAGGACTCTTCTGCGACAAGGACTATCACAACCTGACTTCTATGGTGATGTGATTTATAAACTTCGTAAGATTCTTGGTCATGATCAGTTTCATTGGTCATGATAAACAAGTTTATCAAAAGGGGTTATGACCCTATCATTTTGCAACGTACTGCATGCTTGGTGGTGTACCCTTTTACAGTTCGCCACTATGCTTTCCTCCTTAATTGTACGATGACCGGACAGGATATGGACCCTATGATGACGCCTACCTAAAGCCTATTGGGACGGTGGCGTTTGATGTTTGTCCATGATCTTTCTTGTCGTGCCCTTAATGATTTATTCTCTTACTGCTCTGGCTTCTGCCAAGTCATTGAGTACCTTTATTGTGGCTTTCTAGGCTATTGTTTTTTTTTTGTATTATATTTACACGAGCATATTTGTGTTTTACTTATATTGCCTATTGATGCTGCCTTGTTGGTTAGAGATTAGATCACTGGGGGGATTTCTTTATTTACACTGTCCTGTTTTAATGGGATGACAGTAGGGTAAGTGTGAGGTTTGGTACACCCTAAAACCGGTTTTAACCCCCAGTGGCCTACTTTGCCACTGACCGTTCCAAGGCGGTAGCCCTATTGTCGACCATTTTGTGTTTGTGTTGTCTTTTGCATTTAATATTGCCTTTGCCTTCTTGTTTGTCTGTTTGCGTGTTTGTTTCTGTGTTTTGTGGTTGACTGTCCTCCTTGAATGCTACTTTCCCTGTCCGAGCTTTTTGTATTTCTTTTTATTGAGTCTGTTCATGAGAAGTAATGAAAGAAGAAACACTTCTCACGCCCCCTAGCACCGGCTTAAGCGGTATTCTACTTCAAAGCCACCTATATTGGGCTCGTTGGTCCCAAAGGGCCAGTAAAAAATAACACTACTGATTCGTAGCACGGGGAGACTAAAGTTCATTTATAATCGACTAGGTTCAGAAGCTGCCCACAACACCAAGTTCGAAGTGTTATTAAGGTCGAATAAACACATAATCCTGATCACGATAGCACCAAAAGAAATCCTGTGACACTATGTCACCAGGGCATTAATAAATAACAAGAAATATGAAAAATCGGACAGGGAAAGTAGCATTCAAGGAGGACAGTCAATCACAAAACACAGAAACAAACACGCAAACAGAAAACAAGAAGGTAAAAACCACAATAAATGCAAACGACATCACAAACACAAAAGGGTTGACAAAAGGGCTACCGCCTTGGAACGGTCAAAGGCAAACTAGGCCACTGGGGGTTTAAACCGGTTCTAGGGTGCACCAAACCTCACACTTACCCTACTGTCACCCCATTAAAACAGGACAGTGTAAATGAAGAAATCCCTACCATGATCTAATCTCTAACCAACAAGGCAGCATCAATAGGCAATATAAGTAAAACACAAATATGCTCGTGTAAATATAATACAAAAAAACAAGTCGGTAAACCTGTCTTCACTACCCTTTCTGTTGTTTTTTGTCTCTTTCATTGTATTGTCAAGTCCTTATTTGCAGTATAGTGCGGACCTATGATGCCATTGCGTTCGGACGCTGTGATTTCTAAAGGACCCTATATCTCATTTTTCGTCGGAACGTTGGTTATAAAATGCATGGTTTTCCAGTCATTGCCGGGATTGATTGAAAGTTGCTATTTACTAGATAATGATTTGTTTGTGTACTGATAATTGTATAAAAATTCATGTGGTAATGAACAGACATCTAAAAGTATGTATTATTACAGCCTAAGCCTCCCGGAGTGGAGCTAAGCCTTTAGGATGTGTAGGCCTTCTAGATGATTCAACTCATAACGTAACGAGCGGTGTAGACGGTCCCCGTACCTGGACAACATGGTCAGGTTATTATATGTCGTTGGTCTACTATAGACAAAAAAGCTTTTGTGATTCATTACGCCTTGCAGAAGTCAGATCACTTTTTACATGGGGCAACCTTCATAATTAGATCAGATCACCTTCCATTGAAATATCTGTTAGATTCCCCTATGCAAAATAAGAAAATTAAATGTGGGCTCTCGGTATTGCCGGCTGTGACTGCAAGTTGGAGTTCCATTGGGACGGTGGCGTTTGATGTTTGTCCATGATCTTTCTTGTCGTGCCCTTTATGGTTTATTCTCTTACTGCCCTGGCTTCTGCCAATTCATTGAGTACCTTCATTGTGGCTTTCTAGGCTATTGTTTTTTTGTATTATATTTACACGAGCATATTTGTGTTTTACTTATATTGCCTGGTACAGGCACTATAATTCGAAATAAAGCGAGCCTTATATGGATTTTTATGTAATTTAGGAATCCAGTACATAGTAGGCAGTTTATTTTGCTAAAGAAACACATACAAAAAAATTTAAAATAATAAACATCTCAGGATGTATCCAAAACATTATTTCCCACGTTCATTCCGGGATACACGTGGCTAAATGTGCAGTATTTAAATTCTACACGAAAGGCACAATTTTGTCCTTTAGAGAGATAGATTGTAAAATATCTATACTTTTACATGCATTAACGCACATATAAACTTATTGAACGGCACTGCAGTACGCCCTCTACCGACGCTATAAAATGTGCACGCTTTTCCGTGTACATGAAACTATCATGCAACTGGTGAATTTGTTTCAACTGAACAATGTATTAGCATGTGACTGACAGATGTCGCCAAGTGCTTACAAGAGCTATATACGACCAATACGCTCTACTCGAGATTATTTTGTGACCCGCATATCTTCAATAATATATTGATGTCTAAATTCAGTAAATTTGTATTTGATAGAAACCACAGCGTCCGAGCGCAATGGCATCGTAGGTCCACACCGTACTGCAAACAAGGACTTGAAAATACAATGAAAGATACAAAAAACAACAGAAAAGGTGGTGAAGACAGGGTTACTGACTTGGAACGGTCAGCAGGCAATAAGGCCCACTGGTTAGCTTGAATCGATTTTATATGCGCACAATCTTCGCTATTATCCTGTCTTCAGCGCCCAAATAGACAAGACAGTGAAACAAAACTACATCCCATCAAAAGGAATTCTCTAACAATAAAGTCCACATCCTGAGAAACTAACTAAAGAAACACATACAAAATAATAAAACATCTCAGGATGTATCCAGAATCGTACTGAACAATGAATGAATGGTGTTTTACGGCACGTCGACACATAAATAGGTCATATTGTGCGCAAAAAAATGATGAAAAATGAAGAATTAATTAAAAATTAATGTAAATATATAAAGATAAAATTATTAAAAAATAAGGGATGATAAGGTGTAATATAAACTATGTATGTAAATCAACAAATGCCCGCCAACGGGTATATAAACAAGTAAATATATATAAGAACACATTATAATGATTTATATAGTCTGATCTCTTTAAGGAAATCTAAAACAAGACTAAAATCTACAGTATCAAATAACTCTTTCATAGTATTAACATTGTAGTACCTTTGACGCATAGGATCAAAGTCTACACATTCCAGCAATATGTGTTTGACCGTTAACGGTGCAAAGCAGGGTATACATTCTGGTAATTGCTCACCTTGTAATAAATATGAATGAGTATAACGTGTATGCCCTATCCTGCACCGGGCTAGGACAACTTCCTCTCGACGAACGGGTCTACTAGAAGAACGCCATTCTCCGAGTAACAGTTTAATTGAATGGAGTTTATTGTTAACTGACAAATCCCAAGCGGTTTGCCAAGAGTTACGAATATATGTGTTAATACAACTTTTAAAATCAGTATAAGGTAATTTGGTATTAGATATATGTAAATCTAATGCTGCCTTAGCAGCACTATCAGCTCTATCATTACCACGTATTCCTACATGGCTTGGAAGCCAGCAGAAAATAATAACATTATCAATTATAAGAGAATTGTACTTTTCTAAAAGTTGAAGCACAACTGGGTTATCATGTTTCATATTACCCAGTGCTTGAAGAGATGAAAGGGAATCAGAAAAGATTACAAAATGGTCATCATCAGATTCCTGAATATAATTTAAGGCAAGTTCAACTGCCTTAAGTTCAGCTGAAAAGATCGAGGCCTTGTCAGGCAGGCGGCTCTTTATGCTGTGTTTGTGAACAGCTGCTGCAGCTACCTTATCTCCATCTTTAGAGCCATCTGTGTAGATATGTTGAAAGTCAATGTTTTTTCGATATAATTTCATTAAATTTGCTTTGGAAGACAGTAGGGTCTGTACTGGATTTGTTATTATTACAAAGATCAAAAATAATTGTTGGAGTTTCCAAAGTCCACGGTGGAATTTGTGGTACTTTGTACTTGGCAATCAAATTTAGGTCGATTTCAGTGTCTCTTAATTTTGGTTTAATACGAAGTGGCCTTCGGTTTCCGATCAAAAAGAGGTTCACAACTAGGATTAAAAACATTATCGAAAGTTGGGTTTGAAGGGTTAGACTTTAATTTAATGGCGTATTGAAGAGCTAATTTGTCTCGTCTATGAGACAGTGATGATTCATTGGCTTCAACATATAGACTTTCGGCTGGTGATGTACGAAAGGCACCTAAGGCGAGTCGTAATCCTTGATTATGTATAGGGTCGAGCATCTGCAAGTACGATTTGCGAGTCGATCCATATACTATTGAGCCGTAGTCCAGCTTGGATCTGATAAGAGATCTGTAAAGTCGCAAGAGGACTTTTCGATCTGCTCCCCAATTAGTGTTTGCAACAACTTTAAGTAAGTTAAGAGCTTTAAGGCATTTGGCCTTCAAGTATTTAAGGTGTGGTATAAACGTTAATTTACGGTCGAAAATAAGACCAAGGAATTTTGTCTCATCCACTACTGGTATTGGTGACCCATCCAGTGTTAGATGAGGGTCTTCATGATGTTTACGAAGTTGACAAAAGTGCATACAATTAGTTTAAGATTTAGAAAATTTAAAACCATTTTCATCAGACCAGGTCTGAAGTTTATTGAGACATTGTTGTAATTGTCTCTCGATAGTATTCATGTTTTTTGCACGATAACATATAACAAAGTCGTCAACATATAGCGAACAATCCACACCTGGATTGATGCATTTTACTATACTGTTAATCTTTATATTAAAAAGTGTGACAGAGAGTATGCTGCCCTGTGGAACACCCATCTCCTGTTCATTAATATCAGAGAGGGTTGAACCCATTCGGACACGAAACTGTCTATCATCTAAGAATTTCTCTATAAAAATGGGTAATCGGCCTCTAAGACCAATGTCATGTAGATCATTCATAATACCGTACTTCCATGCAGTATCATAAGCTTTCTCCAAGTCAAAAAATACAGCGACTAAATGTTCTTTTTTTATGAAAGCTTCCCTAATAAACGATTCAAATCGTATGAGATTGTCTGTTGTGCCTCGTTGGCGCCGGAATCCACTTTGATACTTTGTTATCAGTTTGTTGGACTCCAGGTACCAAACGAGTCGCTCATTAATCATTCGTTCCATGGTTTTACATATACAACTCTTTAAAGCGATTGGGCGATAATTTATTGGGTCCGTATGATCCTTTCCAGGTTTGGGGACTGGAATAACGATTGCTTCCCGTCACCCAAACCTTATTAAATATATCAAGAAGGGTAGAGAGACAGGATTCAGGTAAATGTTTTAGTAATTGATAATGGATATCATCAGGACCAGCTGATGTATCATGAGCCTTTTTAAGGGACTCTGGAAGTTCTTTGAGAGAGAATAGTTTATTGTATTTTTCCAATTTTTTTGACTTGAAGTTCAGCTTCTTCTGTTCTTTTTGTTTCTTATTTTTCAGAAAATTTGGTTGACAATTTTCAGAAGAAGAATTTTTTGAAAAAGTTTCTGCCAAAGTGTTTGTAATATCTTTGACAGATGTTATATCTCCATTATCTGTTTTAAGATGATTTACAGTACTAGAATTACCTTTACCACTTATTTTCCGCACCATATCCCATGTCTTCTTAAGAGATGAGCGAGAATTCAGCCTAGAGACGTAAGTTCTCCAGGATTTCCTCTTGCTATCCTTAATAGTACGACGTGCTTTCGCACGAAAAACTCTAAAGTTATCTAATTTTTTTTGAGTTGGCCGCAAGTTAAAATTATTTAATGCAGCTTTACGATCGCTGACTGCCTTCTTGCAGTCATCGTCGTACCATGGTTTATGTGGGCGTTTAGGATTTGCCGAGGTTTTTGGAATGGTTTGATCAGCTATATCGTGAAGAGTTTTGGTAAAAAGAGCAGTTGCGTCTTCGACATCCTCGAAAACGGAAGGCTTTAATTGTTCCTCGCAAAGAGATTGAAACGTAGTCCAATCAGCCTTGCGAAGTTTCCATCGTTGCGTTTTTTCGAGAAGTGGAGGGCCGATATTTTCAAGAAATATGGGGAAGTGGTCACTTCCACAGAGGTCGTCTCCAACACTCCACGAAAAATCCAACAAAAACGTTGGATCGCATATTGTTAAATCAATGGAAGAATGAGAGCCTGTAGCAGGATGTAAGTAAGTAAGTAAGTATGTGACTTAATATTAAAAAGACACAAATTGTTTTTGGCTAAGAAATCCTCAATTTTCTTGCCTTTATCGTTTATATCTTTACAACCCCAGATGTAGTTGTGTGCATTAAAATCGCCCAAGAGTATAAAAGGTGATGGCAATTGTGCAACTAGGTGATTTAGATCTTTAGGGTCTAGTGAAGAACTAGGTGGTAAATATAAGGAACACATTGTTATGACTCTGTGCATAGTAACACAGACCGCAATAGCTTGCAAATTTGTTTTCAACGCAACATATCTGTGAGGAATGTTTCGATTAACGATTATCGAAACTCCACCAGTTGCCTTGTCCCCGGTATCACAAATATGATTGTATAGTGAGTATTGTTTAAAAGATACCTTATCACTTGTCTTCAAGAATGTTTCCTGAAGACAAAAGGCAATAGGGTTGTGTTCATATTTCAACATAATTTGGTTTCAAACCTCGACAATTCCATTGGATGATCTTATTAGTTTTACCCATTATTTAGCGCGATTTTTAATTTTGTTTTTATTTTTGGCCTTAGATTTAGGAGAGGTCTTAGGAGACTCAAGCAGCGACATCTCCACTGATGGATCCTCCTCCCCGGAAGAAGTCAGCTGAAGTGGCACCTCAACTAACCTTTCATGAGAGGATGGAAGTGGCAGTGCAGCTGCCGGCTCTGAAATGGCCATAAGCTGTTCGAATTCTCAATAGGGCCATTAGACACCTTTGGCTGCTCTTTGTGCTCCCCAGTTGGAGAAGCACTAGGCTTTCCAACTTCCTTAGTTGGAGCAGCACTAGGCTTTCCAACTTCCTTAGTCGGAGCAGCACTAGGCCTTCCAACCGAGGATGTATACATTTATAACCATCAGCCTGCATTACACCATTTCAATTTTACATATTCAAAAAGAAACGGGTTGATACAATCTATATGTATGTAAGACTCTAGATGGTTGCTTGTTGACTAAGGTGCTAACCACTTACCGAAAATGGTAGGAAATCATAAACGTTCCTTAAAAGATTTTCTCCCTTCTATTTCAGATCTGACATTTGAAAACGTGGACCATTTCTTTTCATAGTGAAGAGTTACAGTGTGGACATGTCATCTCCATCTTGCAAATGCACATATTCACAGTATTTCAGTACTTCAATGACATTCCATGGGACACGTTACCTCCCAGCTACAGAGGCTCCACCTACCTGTCCTTAGACAGCCATGTAGTAGGAGAGATACACTTGCAAGATCCACCGCCGTATGCATGCCATCTTCGGGATGGTTAAAATTGTGTACCATAGCTTTTATGAATATTGAGTTCTGCTCAACCCGGGGCTAGAGGGCGTGAGCCGTAGCTAGCATATTTCCTTACCGCTCATGAACAGTCTCAATCAAACCGAGATTGCAATATTTCGTACGTGTCGTGCTCGGCCGTTTCCAAAGGTCCATTATCATACTTTTGTTATAGCACAGTGGCGTTGCTTGTGCAGTGTGGCGGCAGTAAAACGTCTCCCCGCGCTTGCAACCAGTACTGTTATTCATTCGATCTTTGGAGATCGCCGAGTCCGATAGGTGGTACATTTTCAATTTCTTTTGTTTTCTTACTTAATTTTTGATTCGGTGGTTCCACTACTCCGGGCGATAAAAGGCTCTGGGTATTGTTTAAACACTTATAGGTTATGTTGTCTGCTTTTTAATTTAGTCTTTTGGCTGTTACTTGTGATACGCAGGCTTCATAACCGCTGCTCCCAACTAAATTCCATGAATTATGTTTATTTCGCTCTTCGGGGCATTTAATTTTATTAGATACTGGGACCATACGCCGTACGACATGGGGAAGCATATAACTCCATGTCCACCGCCGTATGCATGCCATCTTCGGGATGGTTAAAATTGTGTACCGTAGATTTTATGAATATTGAGTTCTGCTCAACCCGGGGCTAGAGGGCGTGAGCGGTAGCTAGCATATTCCACTACCTCTCATGAACAGTCTCAATCAAAGCGAGACTGCAATATTTCGTACGTGTCGTGCTCGGCCGTTTCCAAAGGTCCATTATCATACTCTTTTTTACGAAAATGCAGAAGATAGTTATTTATAACCATTTTAATCGTTTATCTGCAAGTATGCACCCAAACTATTGCACAGAGTACATAATCACTGTAACATTAAACAATATTGTACACAATATAATGCCTGTAATAGTAAAAGCCAACTCTCAAACACCATAACGTAACCCGAATCTAGATCGATTTGGTACTCTGTGGTTGTCATCCAGTATTCAACATTAAATAAGCGCCTCAATCATATTGACCAAACTCTCCTCAAACATCAGGTTGCCGCTGTCAAAATGGCAGAAAAAAGAAAGAAAAGCATTTGCACCGTCACCCTGGATTAATACGTACAGATGTTAACTGATAAAGAACATGATTGATTGTGTAATGTTTGATACCATAACAAATTACAACTTAATCTAAACTTATCAGTTTTGAAAGAGGCTGTTACAATTGAGGAAACACCCGAGATTAGATATCCAATTGCAGATACTGCAGAAGATAAAGAAGAAGGTATGTCTCATGAACTTCTTGTATTAAAATCTAATTACTTTTTGTTTAAACACATATTACTATAATCACAGGTACACAAAGTCTAATCAAATCAGCTGAGGAGTATACAATGAGGTTAACAATATAGATGCATTCTAATTAAACAACAATTTGTAATTATAAGGATCATGCATACTACTTGTTGATACATATAAATAGAGCGAGGGGCAGAGCTTTACAAGAGAGCTTGTTCCATATGAACAAATGAATTAAATGAGCTAAATATACTGACTATCAATTGAAACGCATTATTAACTCCATATGTTTATGCCGTTGGATTATTCACAAAGCATTTGTTATATAAAACTGCTGAACCAATATTTTGTATGTTTTAATAATTTATTCTTGATACCTAACTTGTCTAACATGTTTATTGGTAGGCTTTTATAACGAGGAGTTCCACAGTTATTTACCTTGTCATTTAACCTTGTTTACTATGGATAATCTTAAATGAAAACTGTTACACTAAACTTCAAACTGCATAAACATGATTAATCTGTCTCTTATTACATTTCAACTGACTGGCTTTTTTTTATTTTGACTTCTGATAGAATTATGCAATGAAAGTTTCTGAGAAAATCATTTCTTTGTATGATGTAAAGAAACCCAGAAATGCAAGTGCATTTAATAACAACAATGTGCGTGTGGAATGCACTAAATGCAGATATGCACTTAAAAAAGAAGCTAGATGTCGAATGTTGACTGGTTATAAAGATTATATCAGATTGTTTAATATAAATGCACATACTGATTTCAGCTTCAACGATTTTCAAGTTGCAGAGAGACTGTAGAGAAGTTCTGAAAGAGATCTGGAATGCCTCATACATAGTAGCTGACATCACCCTCCTACAGACCATAAAAACAAAACTCGGGGACTTATATAATGCCATTTCTCCAGAAAAACTGCTAGAGAGGCCAAAGGAAATGAAGACAAAACTAAAAAAGAAAATTTCATCCACCACAACATTGCCATTAAAGGTGGGGTGTTTTTTTTCTCAAACTAATTTCAATTTTTTTCCAAACTAATTAAATGTAAAAGAAATTCAAACTAATTACATGTAAAAAGTGTAATAATATTTATGATTAAACAAATGCATGCAGGAAAACTAATGCATTGAGCTTCTGATAAATTAAGATTACCATGTGTCCCTTTGCCTGCTATATTACAAAGAAAAGTATCTCTGCTATTGTGGCAATAGCTGCAATAGCTGCAATTCTGCAATATGTGTTCATTTAACTCACTATGTATTGAACTGAATTGAATGTTGTTTAACGGCTCATCAACACAGTATAGGTTATATAAAGCCGCTGTCACAATTTGAGTAAACTGATTTTACGACTTTTTTAAAGTGTTTTTCTTATGTTTTTCTATGTAAAATTGCAAAAGAGGACATGTCCCTATAAGGTGACGTGTTCACATGTAAAACAAAAAAGGACCAAAAAGATATTATTGCCAAGTTTAACGGTTTTTCAAGCTATACATATTTGACCTTTTCTCCACATCGGCCATTTTTTGTAAAAAAATGCCAGCCAACAACGATCGTTATTTTGGTACGAATTCCGCGATTTTGAGCAAGAGGAAACATATGCATATCTACAGTAAAACAAGCGGAAGGTATGTATTTGATTAAAGTTACCTGTCAAGGTCTTATTATATATGAAATCTTCGATTTATGTTTGCACCTCATGACTTTCTCTTTCTTTACGGCGGCCATTTGAAAATAGAAATAATCACGTATAATTTGTTGAACTCCAGTCCTAATTGTGTGACCAACTATGTAACAACCCATGTGATTGGTCGGTTTTCAACAATTGGCGCACGCAGTCTGGTATTATATCCTGGACTTTCCATGAATGAAACTACTTATGTTGATAGGGAAGTAGTCAAGAAATACAATGAATGAAATAATTCTCTATCATTGTATTAGCTGGAAATACAATTACAAGGTCAACTTTACTACTTCTTTATTAAGTCACACACTTCGTCTGCAAATTTTTAGTATTTATCGTCCGATAGTCCGCCATAGATACAGATTACAAAAGTGTGTAGCTCACACCTAAAATCCGTTAAAATAATATTAATTACACAATTTATTAACAATGTTTGTTAATATCAATGTTTTATTCAACATGGATCATGTGATTAAGTTAGTATAAGGATTTTTCTGTGTCTTTTCTAATGAAAAGTTCCGGATGTGATAGTGAACTGTGCATTTCATTTGGAATATATTTCTGGATTTGTAAACTTCCAAGATGGCAGAAAACACAAGGTATAGGGCTATTTACACACCATCTTTATTTCAAAACAAACTGTTGCTTTAATTGAAATGTGTTAACAATCTACAACAAGATCGATAAGGCATCGATTAAAACAGTTGACACATAACAATTCTGATGCCATTGTTTATGGAAAAAACAATCCGGACAATGTTTGCCCGGAGTGTTTTCATCCGCGTAGGAGTAATAGCGACATGCAGTTAGTGTTTGAAAAAGTCAGTGATATTGGTAGGGACTTGTTAGAACAAGGTTATGTAAGGGTAGGGAACTGCCATCCCTGGGCACTTGTTGAATGTTATATGATGTGCAAGGTGCGAAAGATTTATCGCCATCCGCCTATTCATAGGTTTACCCGGAGGAACATTTTAAATGTTATCATGATTCTGCCTGGGCGCAATATTATATTGACGCACCACATGACCTTCAGATATATACCGAAGTAAGTCAATGTTTCTGTACTTGCAGAGAATGCAATCATTGAGGCAATTGATCAGAGAGAGTGCCAAGTTGACTCATTTGGTATCAACCTGTGTGGCTGCACGCCGACATTTGATCATCCGAGTTACTGCACATGCCAGCAGGCAGTAGAAGAATAGGTCAGTATTTATGTTTTTTGGAAGAATGTTATAGTTAGTATATACACACACCAGCAAGAAGAGGGCCACAACAATAAAACATTAAATTGGCAACAGATGACAGGTAATGAAAAACAGAAATTCAAACTAAATAACAGTAACAGCTGACAATAACAGGTAATGATACTAACACGCAACAACAGATAACAAAATATAAATTTCGAAATAACAACATAAACCGCATACAATCTTGCCGACATTGATTTTGCAAATCTAACCAATGAAATCACTGAAATTTCAGTATGTTTTAATTATGATTTTCAGGATCATGACGTACTGGAACTGTTTCCGCAGGCTGGAGGATAACCGAGCCAAATATTCTTCCATGAATGCCACGGAGTCCCGAATTGGACAAATAATGTCTTTAATGTCTATTACACCAGACTAATATACTTTTACTTTTGGAACTATTGAAAATGACAGTTCCATTTTAAATTTAATTAAAGACCAGGATCCACTATGGACAGTCAATCATTTGGAGTCGGTGTACGTATTTGGGAGACGCAGTTTTGCCTATGAATTTTATATTGTAAACTGCCGGTTAACATACATTGTAATGCACCGGAAAAAAAGATAATTTGAATTTTGTCAGCCATTTTCCTGGATATGTCAAGGAATTGCTTACAAGCAGTACCTATTCTTCTTATAGGTGCTTCCTGATGATACAAGTCATGAAGAGGATCCTGGGAGAGGACATGGACTGGACGGACGACTGGACAGATAATTAGTTTTCATAATTGACAGACGGACAGACAGACCAAAGGACAGAAGATAAATACATTAATACAATATGTAATAACAGTATTAAATATTACCATATATTAGATACAAATATCAACATATTAATAAATATATACATATAAATATGCTAAATATATTGCAAAATGCCAGTCTCATTTTCTGACATAGCCAAGATTACTGGCTGTGTTAATAAATCCTTGACTCATGAGATTATTAGGTCTGGAAAGTTTTGCAACCACTGCCATCAGTGGATGGTTTCTACTCTTGACATTAGTAGAGCTGATAAGTACAAGTTTGTCTGTTTATCTTGCAAAGCTCAGACTAGTATCAGAGAAGGTAGTTTCTTCTTTGGGCAAAGATGCACCTTGCAGACATATATTCATCTGCTATTTCTTTTTTGTATGAAAATTTCTGGCCATGTTGCCATTGCTTTATTGAATGGAGAGTGCTCCAAGAACACTGGTTCAATTTTTACCGAGATTTGATGTCGCGTCATTCCGTATTAAACCCACTCAGACTTGGAGGCCCGGGAGTAGTGGTTCAAATAGATTAATCGAAGTTCGGTAAAAAACGTTAATACAACCGGGGTGCTGTACCCCAGCGAGAAAATTGGGTATTGGGGATGTTTGATGTAAATAATAAAAAAGTAGTTTTACTACTTGTTGACAGACGTAATGCGGACACCCTTGTCCCCTTAATACAACAGTACGTTGCCCCCGGATCTACCACCCATACTGATCAATGGGGTGCTTACAACACACTTAGTACACTTGGTTATCACCATGAGACAGTTAGCCATTCTGAAAACTTTGTCGACCCAGCAACGGGTGCGCATAGACAGAATATTGAAGGATTCTGGGCTCATGCCAAAAAAACACTAAAAGACATGTTTGGGATAAATGAAGCGCAATTGCCTGCCAACATTGATGAGGTTGTGTTCCGTTGGAACCACAAGGATGAAGATGTATTCATGAAGATGATTGAAATCCTTGCTCATTTTCATCCGGTTGGTAGGCAAGGTCCCGACCTTTTAACCATGGCCGCCATGCCGTTATGTTGCAATTGGCGAGGAATGAAAACAGCTATAGAAGTTTTAGTAAAAGTGTTTCCAATGAATACCACCTCATGCATATATTTCACTGTTAATATGGCGATGGTCTGCCATTATGTATAGACTGGTCAACTGCCTCATGGTGATAATATAGGATTAATTTCATGATAAAAACCTGTAACCCTCTAATAGTATAGTTTAGCAACAGTGGCTATGATGTATAATACATGTGTAATTGTATATATGTATGTGTATATTGTGTGTGATATTCTGCATGGCTTGATCCAGTAATTCAACTAATTCAGTTGTTAATCTACAATGATTCAATTGTCAATATAGTAAAACTGTTCAAAGAAATTAATGACTGACCACAATTATTAATGGTCACTTCCAACACATAACAAACAATTGTTATTGTCATTCCTAGTAAATTGTTATTATATACCTGTTATTTGTCTGTAGTAATTATTAAATTATTTGGTAGTGTTGACACATATCCATATCAATAAGATTGCACCTAGTCACTTCCACATAATTTTTATTCCAGCAAGTTGATAATGATGTGTTATTGTTTTGCGATATATTTAATTCCAGCATGTTTATACTTGACTGATGCGATATATTAAATTCCAGCATGTTTATACTTGACTGATGTGATATATTGAATTCCAGCATGTTTATACTTGACTGATGTGTTTCTGATGCGCGAATTCCAGCATGTTTATACTTGACTGATGTGATATATTGAATTCCAGCATGTTTATACTTGACTGATGTGTTTCTGATGCGCGAATTCCAGCATGTTTATACTTGACTGATGCATTACTGTTGCGCGAATTCCAGCATGTTTACACTTGACTGATGTGTTACTGTTGCGCGGTATATTGAAATCCAGCAAGTTAACGTAGACTGATGTGTTATTGTAATACGCGCCATCGTTATTTAAATCCAGCAACTAGACTGATGTTTACTGTGGCAAGATATAACTACACTAAGGGCTAGTATTAATGTTGCTTTAGTGTTATTGACATTAATCCAGTATTTATGTGTCAACATTCCATCAATTTGCTACTTGTTATTGTTCAGCCAGTATATGATCTGTTTATTTGATCTTCATATCTGTTGAGGTACTTCAGGATTGTCCTGAAAATAAAAAAAGGATAAATATTTACATAATTGTCACTTTTATGTTTCCATAAGAAATATAATGTAATCTTACAAACATATATTAAAATATAAAAAAACATTGCAAAAGAAGAAGAAAGAAACATACCCCATTATTCCCAGAAACTACCGTCCATCCAAACTGTGTTTGCTGAACACGAGCTGCTGAACAGTACAATTTCCAAATCTACAAAATAAAAACAATGGTCCGTTATAATACCTGTATTCAATGTGTTGTCGAAACGTCGGTGTCATCTGAATAAACTGATTTTATTCATTCCCTTCATTTTTTTGTTGAAACGTCTGTGCTAATTTTAGGGTTTGATGTTATTCATTCCCTTCAAACTGTTGTCGAAACGTCTGTGCTAATTTAAGGGTTTCATGTTATTCATTCCCTCCAATTTGTTGGGATAAATTGGGATAAATTGCTTTTCATTCCCTTCAGGTTTTGCAACAGTGAAACTGACCAGATTTTAAAAACGGCCAAAACACCGCAATTCATCATCACCTTACGTGTCCACATTTCCAAAACAGGCAAAATTGCCTATTTCAACAACCTGATCTGTTTTACTTTTTTAAAATGTGGACACGGCTGTATAAGGTGGCGTGTCCACATTTGCAAAAATTCACTTTTGTCAATAAAACATACTTTTTCAAATGTGGACACGCTGCCTTATAGAGCCGTGTCCACATTTTGAAAAAGTATGTTTTTCCTAAGAAAAGTGTATTTTTTTAACATGTGGACACACCGCCTTATAGAGCCGTGTCCACATTTTAAAAGTTTAATAATGTGACACATGGAAGGTATATTCCGGGGAAAGGGTCACCTTTGGGGACAAATACATAGAAAAAGGGGCTTGGATTACTTTTTTGGGGTAAAATATCAAGTTTTTGGAAATGTGGACACAGATCGTCTTTGTGATTTACGCATTTTTCGCATTTTTTGAAAAATGGACACGTTCAATGTTTCAATAAATACTGATAAAGGTGATCCTTTGGGAGCAACAAACACAATTAAGAGAATAAAGCAGCCCTTCAATTCCGTTCAAGTTTTAATTAATATTC
This sequence comes from Cyrtodaria siliqua, assembly GCA_037043455.1. NCBI lineage: Eukaryota > Metazoa > Mollusca > Bivalvia > Adapedonta > Hiatellidae > Cyrtodaria > Cyrtodaria siliqua. Next base: position 18,960 of record JAWPHD010003271.1, on the reverse strand, counting down.
TCCATTTACAGCTATTTAGTCAATGTGGCAAGTTCTGAAGGGAATGAAAAAGAATATTTATTCGAAAGAATTTTTGTTTTTCGAAAATCCTTGCCATGTGCTTTTCGGTTTTCGCGAAATATTTGCACAGAGAACGGAGTTTAATATGACCTTTGTGCATTAAAACAAACTCCCGAAAGCTATCAATTCCTGGGATGTAAAAAAAAGCTGTAAATAAAGGAGGAAACGTAGAAAACGCACGTGTTTTCCCGATCGATCAGCTGTGGAAAAAAATGTCCGCAACCGCCCTCGATGCATTTTTTTTCTTCAAATGATCACGTGACAGTCTAATCCAATAAAAAACGGCTTTACAACATATGTCCTTGAACGCTATAAATTCGTAGACTGGTGCAGTGTCAAATATTCAGGTAAATAAATGCGATAAAATCAGTTTACTCAAATTGGGACAGGGCCGCCGCCCCATATAGAGAGGAAGGATACATAGGAATCCGGGAACCGTGCCCTACTCTTATTATCGAATGGATTCCTATGGTTCTTTAACGTGCTCAGAGATAGACCGATACACGGGACCGCCTGGTTTACGTCCCCATACGACAGACGAGGCTAAGGGAAAGTGTCTTGCCCAAGAACACACCGACGAAACTCGGTGGCACAACGGAGGACTGAACCCGGGGCATATATATATATATCAGCTATATATATTTATTAAATGTGTTTTTCGAGTAATAAATTCATTTATTTCATAGAGTTAATTCCTGCAAAAACTTGGCAGTATCACCCGCAAATTGAATATACGATGACTACAGATATGCTTATAAGTATTAAATATAAATACATTGCAGCCTTCTTCCTGAATTAAATGCCATTCCACATTTCAACTATATATGTATATTTTAAATAGCGAAGGAAAAGAAATTTCATGACTGGCAGGGTGGGAAAAAAGGCAAAATGATATATAGGGTCCTATAGAAACCACAGCGTCCGAACGTAGGTGGCATCGTAGGTCCGCACTGTACTGCAAACAAGGACTTGAAACTACAATGAAAGAGACAAAAAAACAACAGAAAGGGTGGTGAAGACAGGGGACAAGTCTTTGGAGAACTGTCTCCATCAAAAAAGAAAGAAAACAACCGGTATCAGACCTCATCATAGACGGAAGTTTGGTATGTTCGATGCATACGAGCAGGGATTCACAGAAAATGGTAAGCAATTCATGCTGACTATGCTTCATATAAACATGGCCACTCCATAGCAGCAACATGGCTAGCGATGTATCGATGGATTGCAACTGATTATCGGTTACTTTTAAAAGCATTTGATTCTGAAGATTGATTATAAAATTCTATAATTGATTATCTGTAAATGAAAAAATACACTTTAATTAATGTCGAAAACATTCACATCAATAACGTTTATTTTATGGCTTAACAATCAAGACAGGAAAGAAAGGACTGTATAGGTTGTCATGACCATAGATCAATATTTTGCTAAGTCATGAGCAAGGTTAGATTAGTTATTTTCAAGAAAAGGGACATAACTCTGCCGCACGATGAACACAATGAGCCCTAAGGCCATGCATACACAATTGTTTGTTTGCCGTTTCCTTTCCGACCCACCGAAAATGCCCCGACACCACATATTGAAATGAATTATCAGATTATTAACATGATTTTAAATGATAAATGTTTTCAGAGTTGGCATTCCCAGAAAATAAAGATTCTGAAGAACATGTATTTGTGCCAACCCATGTCAACAATGAAAAGGAGGGTGAGTATGTCACATACTGTTTGTATCTTAAAATTTTAAAATAAAGTAAAATTATTCATTGAAATCATGTTAAATGGTGAACATTATTTATTTGTGTTTAAATAATATTAGATTTTGTTTCTTGTTTGTGAGTATGTCACATACTGTTTGTATCTTAAAATTTTAAAATAAAGTAAAATTATTCATTGAAATCATGTTAAATGGTGAACATTATTTATTTGTGTTTAAATAATATTAGATTTTGTTTCTTGTTTGCAACTTTGCTCTAACTGGAATTGTAAATAGGTAAATGCTGATGATCGATTAATCATGGTTCAATATTTATTATAGTTCTAGAATTACAAACTTAAGCATTAACTTTTAATTACTACTTCATTTCTTCATCTTTCATCAGTTTTTGCGCACAATATAACCTATTTATGTGTCGACGTGCCGTAAAACACCATTCATTCATTAAAGCAACTGCAAGACAGGAAATACCAGAACTGGAGGCTGATGTTCATCAGATTTATCAAACAGGGTATGACGACTTATATCTCTGACGTTCACTCATGTAAGATCCTCTATGTACATTGTACCAATAACCAATTATCATTATCTGTAATGATCGACACAGTCATGATTATATCCCTTACATATGCAGATATGCAGTGTTTGTAAAATATCTGCAAACACATTATAATTAGTATTAGTATTAGAGGAATCATTGAAACTGTGTGTAAAATGTAAATATGCATCTAAATGTAATTTTGTTAAGCATTAAAATCGATAACATTCTATGTTCACAAAAGAAGAATTACAATCTATCATATCAATATCAACAGATGGAAACAAGTGACAACGTAGAGGTCGAAGGGAGATTTTCTATTCCTGTGGAGCTGCAGTCAACTGACCCATCATCATGTAAATTATTTTTATGTGAAAGATTATTTATCTTGTTATTAGGTAATAACCGAAAAATATAAAGAGAGCATTTCTTCTAAATCAGTTTAACAAAGAATAATACAATACATAAGGCCATCTTAAACAATTGTTGGTTTGCTGTGTTCCGACCCAAAATGTTTTAAGTGGGTAGGTAGGCCTTCTTTTTCTTCTTACAGGGTCCTATGACAGTGGTGAAATTATTTTACACAACATAGTGTCCTATCTGTATTATACATACGATCTGTTTTAATGTGTCTTACTGTTATGTTGGTTTATAATAAAAAAATTCAAAACCAATATATATATTTTTTTTTTCTATTTTCTTAGTTTTTTTGCTTTGTAAAAAATACCCATCCTGCACCAACCTCCACTGCACAACCATGTTAAGGTAAGTTTGATAGTGGACAATTTATTTTTTTGGCATCAGCAGGAACCTTGAACATATATTATTATTTTATAGATACTGATATGTCCAATCAAGTTGGTTGTCAATCCGAAGCAGATGCTTTTCAAGGTATTGCAATACATTATATTGTTAATATGTTTTTTTTTGTGTTGGTGCGCCTTAAAACACCAATTCAATTCAGGTTTTTATATCGTAGTATATTTATTACATCAACTAATTTCAACTAATGCCATGAAATATTTTATGATGGTACATTGCCTATCTGTAATTCACACGACTACCATAACTAAAATACCATGTACAAAATGACCCACTTCACTCCAGCAAGTGGGTATACAACTTAGTTTTTACATGTCCGTTCTTCTACTGCTTCTGTGTGGATGATATTCTTAAATGAGTCCATTTTGTCTGTCTGAAAACATTAACACTTTCTTTTAACAGGAACATTGTGGTGATTAACATATAATAAAAGTGTTTTTTTAACGCAAGAGTCAAGCTGTGCATTCGAATGTACTTATTGTTCACATATAACAACCTGTGAAGTATTGTTAGGTTGATGTTAATAGTATCAACCTGTTTAATCTCAGCTGATCAACTAGTGCAGAAGTTGTGGCGCCTTCCAAAGGACTATAACATCCCAGTTGCCAAAGTGTATGGACTGACAGTGACAGATACCGACATTAGGTCACTCAAAGATAGGGAATGGCTTACCGACAATGTAAATATAATGTGTTGCTGCTGTACATTTAAAAATCGTTTGTTTAAGATCATATGGAGTATTTGTTAGCATCTTACCATTGGCTTTAAACAACTTCTCAGGGTTTTAAAATACCTGTGATTATGAGTTGGTAACTCTTTAATTTGACTCTCCAGTTTGCGGGTTTGGCCTGCCTGTTTTAAGCCGTTTATATTGCGTCTATTCCATTTGGATTCTCAAAATATTTCAGTTATATATATATAGCTTGTCAGTAGGTTTAGAAACAGTGTACATTCGTTTTAAAATGTGGCTGTTTTTGGCAGGGTAGCTACTTTAATAGTGGCTATGTTTCAATTTATCTAGGTACTGGACTGCTATCTCCATATGCTGTCAACGGAGGAGATGGACAGAGGAAGAAAGGTTTTGCATATGTACCAGACAACCATGCATGGTATTGTAACGGGCACTTTTGAGCTTAAGAAAGTCAGAAACTTTCATCATAAGGTACATACTAAAAAACTAGATGCTAAAGGTTAATTCAGTCTACAATTAAAAGATTTAAATAAAAATGTATAGCATTAATTATTATTATTAATTCTTCATTTTCCAGTTCTTGGTTTAAACCGATGATTTGGTAATTCTAAACCTTATATTTCACTGATAAGAAGAGTTTGTTGAAATTATTCAATGTACTTGAGTTATGTATACTATACAAACAAGGAATGTCACTGTAAGTGACAAATACCCCCGAAGTGGATGGTGAATATCTTAATGATATATACACACAACTCAAAATGTGACGACATCACAAGTTTGAACCGTGTTTATAAATATTCATGGGCATAATGGTAAGATCAGGTAAAAGTTCAGCAAAACTGGGAAGTTATATACCGAACAAAACCAATATGACTTCATTCAAATACAGGGTCTCCAGGCATCTTCTGACCTCTATGTCTGGCCTTTGCCTTGAAGCTATGGACCTGGGTTTTGCGCACGACACATCATCTTGTTCTGGTGAACCTTTCTACCACGTTATACAAAAATCCCTCAACGGATGACAAAGTTATAGACACGACTTACATGACTTAAATCAAATACAGGGACATGTGACATCTTCTGACCACTAAGTGTGACTTTGACCTTGAAGCTACTGACCTGGATTTTTCTCGCGACAGTCTTGTTGTGATGACACTTCTGCAAAGTTATTTGAAAATTCCTCGATGAATATAAGAACCGGACATGTCGTCTTGTTGTGGTGAGCACTTGTGCGAAGTTATTTGAAAATCCATCAATTATTCTCCGAGTTATTTACCGGACATGACTGTACGGACAAATGGACTGACGGACTACTATATGCCACCATTCGGGGGCGGGGACATAAAAACAAGAATACATTTTTTCTAAGAGCACTATAATCACCTTGTTGCGTAAACATGCATTTAAATTTCTTAAACCACTGATATCATTTTAACTTCCTTTTCAGTTAAGCGAGTATGAGGTAATCCTTGGGATTTATAATAGGTCTGCTCATTGGACGTTGATTGTAAGTAACATAAGGAGAATTCTTTCACCTTTTTGGGAATGGCATGGATACCATTTAATTGCCTTTAATTGGGAATTGTTCCCTATCAAACAAAAGCAATATTGTATATGTTTACATACTTTGCAAACACATTACCATGTATACATTCTCTATGTTCAAGGGGCTGGCGTGGCGCAGTCGGTAGCGCGGCGGATTTGTAACCGGTGGCCCCGGGTTCAATCCTCCGTGGTGCCACTGAGTCCGGTCGGTGTGTTCTTGGGCAAGACACTTTACCTTAGCCTCGTCCGTCGGATGGGGACGTAAACCGGGCGGTCCCGTGTATCGGTCTATCCTCCGAGCACGTTAAAGAACCATAGGAATCTATTCGATAATAAGAGTAGGGGAGGTTCCCGGATTCCTATGTATCCTTCCCCTCTCTCTGGGGCGGCTCTAAATAACCTATACTGTGTTGATGAGCCGTTAAACAACATTCAATTCAATTCTTTATGTTCATCCTTTTCCTTTTTAAAGGTTCAGTATATATATATATAAAAAAATAAATAATAATAATCAAAAAATCTGACACATACCTCACTAATTACCATTGATAATTGAAAAACTAATTAGTTGATATTCAAACCCATTTAAACCTAAAACAGCTGTCTTGATCATGTATGCATTTATATGGTTTCAGCAACAGTTTACTTCTACATCAGATCCAAGCTGGACTACGGCTCAATAGTATATGGATCGACTCGCAAGTCGTACTTGCAGATGCTCGACCCTATACATAATCAAGGATTACGACTCGCCTTAGGTGCCTTTCGTACATCACCAGCCGAAAGTCTATACGTTGAAGCCGATGAACCATCACTGTCTCACAGACGAGACAAATTAGCTCTTCAATACGCCATTAAATTAAAGTCTAACCCTTCAAACCCAACTTTCGATAATGTTTTTAATCCTAGTTGTGAACCTCTTTTTGATCGAAAACCGAAGACCATTCGACCATTCGGTCTTAGTATTAAACCAAAATTAAGAGACACTGAAATCGACCTAAATTTGATTGCCAAGTACAAAGTACCACAAATTCCACCGTGGACTTTGGAAACACCAACAATTATTTTCGACCTTTGTAATAGTAACAAATCCAGTACAGACCCTACTGTCTTTCAATGCAAATTTAATGAAATTAAATCGAAATACAGTAACTTTCAACATATATACACAGATGGTTCTAAAGATGGAGATAAGGTAGCTGCAGCAGCTGTTGTTCACAAACACAGCATAAAGAGCCGCCTGCCTGACAAGGCCTCTATCTTTTCAGCTGAACTTAAGGCAATTGAACTTGCCTTAAATTATATTCAGGAATCTGATGATGACCATTTTGTAATATTTTCTGATTCCCTTTCGTCTCTTCAAGCACTGGGTAATATGAAACATGATAACCCAGTTGTGCTTCAACTTTTAGAAAAGTACAATTCTCTTATTACCCAGTGCTTGAAGAGATGAAAGGGAATCAGAAAAGATTACGAAATGGTCATCATAAGATTCCTGAATATAATTTAAGGCAAGTTCAATTGCCTTAAGTTCAGCTGAAAAGATAGAGGCCTTATCAGGCAGGCGGCTCTTTATGCTGTGTTTTTGAACAGTTGCTGCAGCTACCTTATCTCCATCTTTAGAGCCATCTGTGTAGATATGTTGAAAGTCAATGTATTTCGATATAATTTCATTAAATTTGCTTTGAAAGACAGTAGGGTAGGGTCTGTACTGGATTTGTTATTATTACACAGATCAAAAATAATTGTTGGAGTTTCCAAAGTCCACGGTGGAATTTGTGGTACTTTGTACTTGGCAATCAAATTTAGGTCGATTTCAGTGTCTCTTAATTTTGGTTTAATACGAAGACCAAATGGTCGAATGGCCTTCGGTTTTCGATCAAAAAGAGGTTCACAACTAGGATTAAAAACATTATCGAAAGTTGGGTTTGAAGGGTTAGACTTTAATTCAATGGCGTATTGAAGAGCTAATTTGTCCCTTCTATGAGACAGTGATGGTTCATTGGCTTCAACATATAGACTTTCGGCTGGTGATGTACGAAAGGCACCTAAGGCGAGTCGTAATCCTTGATTATGTATAGGATTTGGCCTTCAAGTATTTAAAATTAAGCTGATTTCATCATAATTTGGTTTCAAACCTCGACAATTCCAGTGAATGATCTTATTAGTTTTACACATTATTTAGCGCTAAGGCGATTTTTATTTTATTTTTGGCCTTAGATTTAGGAGACGTCTTAGGAGACTCAAGCAGCGACATCCCCATTGATGACTCCTCCCTGGAAGAAGTCAGCTGAAGTGGCACCTCAACTAACTTTTCATGAGAGGATGGAAGTGGCAGTGCAGCTGATGGCTCTGAAATGTCCATGAGCTGATCGAATTTGTTATGCAGCTCAATAGGGCCGTTAGACACCTTTGGCTGCTCGTTGTGCTCCCTAGTTGGAGAAGCACTAGGCTTTCATAAATGGATGGCCACTTATAAACAGGTAATGCATTAGGAAGAAAACAGGTGATACACTACATGCTGGATGATATATTGCATATATAGTGCATACATCTGCATGCTGGATGGTATATTGAATATATAGTGTATACATGTCTATAGGAATTGAGTTGAATTGGGTTTTAAGGCGCAACAACACATATAAAGGTTATATGGCACCTATCAGGCATGAACATGCCAGGATCATCCTCCATGTATATCGAGATAAAATATGGAAAATGGGCCTAGAACCTTCTCACCCTGAACTTCAGAGTTGCTGCAAATTCTATCGTAGAAACTCCATTTACGCTGGAGCCACGTTTATTGTTTTTCTGCCACTGCTCTTTTGATGTGAGCGAGATGGCACCTGAAACATTGTAGGGATCATGATGAAGACCTTTAATGAACATGAACAAAAAATGATCAAATGAACCTTACTTTTGGGGGATTCTATCCTCTGCCTACTCCAAAGGGATCTGCAGTGGCCCTATTCTTTGGAACCCCAGGAACCACACGGGGCACATGTCTATAGGAAGTACGCCGAAACGGATGGACACTTATAAATATGAAATGCATGGTATAGTGCATGTGTAGGAAGTACGCCGAAATAGATGGCCACTTGTAATGCACTGCATGCTGGATGGAATACTGCGTATATAGGAAGTATGCCGAAATGGATGGACACTTGTAAACAAATAACACATCGCAAACTAGAAGATACTGTATATTCCATCAATACAGTACAGTGATTCTGTGATTGCACACACAACACTGTTCAACTTGGTCAAGGTTAAGGAGGCCCCAGTCAACTCAGGCCTTCCTGCCATGATCGAGTCGTAGTATAGAAAGAAACAAGCATAATGATTTTATTATTCTCACAGATACTATGATTCCAAGTATCCGCATAATTTGCTCGGACCAATTTGCTCAACCTCGACGTCGTGGATTAAACCGCGAAAATTGATTACAAACATGGGATGCTGATAAAAAAAATTGCATGCCACTACAATAAATGAAAATACGACTCATCAATGTCATATGAAATGCAAGAAGCGTTTGATTGATTCTGACATTGTTTAGATAATCAAAACGATTACAACTTACATTCTTGTTTCTGAGAGCGGCATCCATTGTTTTCTCGCTTCCTCATTTCGCATCATCTCAGACGTTCATTAATGTGCACAGAAATGAATGATGTCATCAAAAATTATTCATCACCCCGCCCACCAGGTTTAAACGGATGGCCGAGAGCATCTACCAAAATTACCTCCATTTCACTAATAATTCAACGGTATTCCTACTCATTTTCAAATTGTCATATCTTCCTCGAAAATCACCCAGTGGCATCCAAACATGGCAGAAGTAATGAACATGTTCCAATCTTGTCACCTAAAGGCAGAAATAAGAGAACGGTTGCACATTTCGAAGTTGGGAGCAAACCGATTAACACAGGCCTAGTTTCATGGCCAAGGAGGCATTTCTGTAGTGAAACATTTAACTGAATTATTTTTTTGACATAAGCCTCAGAACTTTATCAAACAAAGTAACACTATTAACGAACATAAAATGACTTTACTTGGTGATTTGCCTGAAATCAGTTTCGGACGAACTGAAAATGCACAGAACTGCCACGACATCAATCGCTTATCTTGAATATCTTCTATATTTGTAAAAGAAAAGTTTGAAAGTTTTAATTTTTTGTCTTATATGATTGTTTTATCTTAATATTGTATCAAATTTACCGTATATGTAAGTTTCAATTAAAGTTTCAAAATGCATGCCCTTATATGGCAATTTATTGGTTTGTTGAATAAATGCTTCATTATTCTAACAATACATCATCCTCGACTTATAGTTTCTGCTTCCAAAGAAACTTCATTATTGGTAGATAAGCTTACTTGTAGTGGATGGCTAAGCTGGATTGATGACATCCTAAACCTTCCAAACACCCCTGGCCTCTTCCTGTCCTGTATAGATAAAAGGGAGGTTATTATAATTTTGTAATTTTATAATTTTGTATGCTAAAATGTTGGTGTATATGGTTAGATTTTTACGCCAAAATTTAACGTCGTAATTTTTACGCTAAAACGCAACGTCATCTTCATGACGTCAGCATTTATTATGTTATTCATGGAGTTAATGGAGTTTGCCTTTAAAGGCATTGTGAAAAGATTATTATAGAACAGAGCTAGGAAGCAAGTTTGCTATTTATAAAAAGGAGTTTACTTGGAATAATGAAACATAAAATATCACACTTTAAGAAGGGGTCAATCAAAAGAGATTTAAACCACTTTCAGGCAGGTGGTCTGATGACACGCGGACAGTGACCGTTAAGAGACTTGACTAAAGAAGTGTATGATAGTCAGGATAAAAATTCAAATGTGCTACTGTGAAGAGGTGTAGACAAGAAGATTCCAGCAACAATTCTCTTGAGACCAAGCAAGGCTGCCAAAACTCCTGCGTACATACCGATATTTCACCTTGGGAAGACCGCTGACATGTTCTTTGAAACATACGCTGATCGCAGATACTGGAATGGCATCTGTCAAGGGAAATTGAACTTTGACGTGAAATTTGATAAACAGATGGGGTTAGGGTGGTGCGAGAGACTGAAATGTTTTAAATGTGGGTTCGTCGGCAAAGAACATAAGCTTTATGAAACAGTGAACACCAATCGACCGGGACCAAAAGTTGCCGACATAAACCTGTCAGTAGCAGTGGAGTTAATGGACACACAAACTAGCCCAAACGACTTTCGGTACTTGATGACATGCCTGAAAATTCCACCACCATCTTACTCAGCTATGCAAAGCCATCAAGACAGCAAGTCCGAGAAAACAACGTCGCTTGTGGGTTTGAAAAAGACGCCTCAATTCCGGGTGGGGTCTGAAGATTATTGAGACATTGTTGAAGTTGTCTCTCAATAGTGGTCATGTTCTTTGCACGATAACGAACACTACCATGGAAATAGATTCAATATTCTATTTGCCAATGCTGCAGGTGTACATGAGAAGATGATAGAATACTTAAAACGTCATCAATCAAACGGGCTACTCATCTCCATCTTGCATGATCTCAAGGTCCCTGAATATGTAGCAGTTTGTAAGGCATTTGGACTTGTCTGTAGGTTCATCACACAGTCACTGTGGCGTATACTAGAGGATTGCTCAGTTAACATTTTTGACATGAATATTTTCTATGCTTTACTGAGTTTTTCGAAAGCACTCCAGATAATGTAAATGACTTTATGGTAGGACAGTTTTACTTTTTGGTGAACAGACGCACATAAAAGATGTAGTCTATGAAAAGTTGATTGAACCATATGAACATGACGATAAAGTTGGTGCAATTTTAATGGTTATCTTGCCAGCCATGGCCACTCTCTGCAAAACGCTGTTTGTCGATCATCTGGATGAGGGAAAATGGGAATATGTAAGTGAAAGTATGCGTGAAAAAGTTAAAGGCACTATCAAAAACAATCAATATGCAGAGTCAGTGCTTGGGTTCCTGGATCAAATTCTCACAACGATGACAAATGTTTCTACTTGGCTGCAGAATCATACATCATGTTTAGCAATAATAAAACATTGGAGCGGTAGAAAAATAAAGAAAGGGAAACTCTTGCAAACGAAGAACGCTGTGAAAGGAGTGACTTGAGAAAATATGTCCGTGAGCGGACTGAAGTTAACAGAGAAGCTCTGGAAGTAATGGTGTTTTACGGCACCTCGACACATAAATAGGTCATATTGTGCACAAAAACCGATGAAAGATGAAGAAATTCAGCAGTAATTAAAAAATTAATGTAAATATATAAAGATAAAACTATTAAAAATAAGTGATGACACGGTAGTAATATAAACGATATATGTAAATCAACAAATGCCCGTCAACGGGTATATAAAAAAGTAAATATATATAAGAACACATTATAATGATTTATATAGTCTGATTTCTTTTATGAAATATAAAACAAGACTAAAATCTATAGTATAAAATATCTCTTTCATAGTATTAACATTGTAATACCTTTGACGCATAGGATCAAAGTCTGCACATTCCAACAACATGTGTTTGACCGTTAACGGTGCAAAGCAGGGTATACATTCTTGTAATTGCTCACCTTGTTATAAATATGAATCAGTATAACGTGTATGCCCTATCCTGCACCGGGCTAGGACAACTTCTTCTCGACGAATGGATCTACTAGAAGAACGCCATTCTCCAAGTAACGGTAACGGTTTAATTGAATTATCAGTATTTATTAACATGCACACTAGCGTTCGTTTAGTGCAGTGTGGCGGCTGTAAAAAGTCTCCCCGTGCTACGAATCAGTAGTGTTATTTTTTACTGGTCCTTTGGGACCAACGAGCCCAATATAGGTGGCTTTAAAGTAAAATACCGCTTAAGCCGGTGCTAGGGGCGTGAGAAGTGTTGCTTCTTTCATTACTTCTCATGAACAGACTCAATAAAACCGATTCTGCTGCTTTATTCTCTGAATTGTGTTTGTTGCTCTCAAAGGATCACCTTTATCAGTATTTATTTATTGCTAACTGACAAATCCCAAGCGGCTACGAATAAATGTGTTAATACAACTTTTAAAATCAGTTAAGATAATTTAGCATTAGATATATTTAAACCTTATGCTGCTTTAGCAGCACTATCAGCTCTATCTTATAATTATTTATAATAATTGATTAATAATTATATAATTATGTAATAATAGCAATAATTATAATAAATTAATGTTAATATTCCATTCCAATAATCATTTCGTTTAAACAATGTTTTAATTTCATACTTGAGGCATAGCCGCTGATTGTAAAATATTTCATCATTAAATGGTTAGATTTAATGCGACTCTATAAGTCACTTATAGATCAATACAGCTGTTTTAATACACTAATTTCCTCACTTTGCTTCGCTCGTTCGGAAAATAATTTATTAAAGCAGCTGTATTTGATCTATAACCTATACACATATTTTAATTGTATTGTGGCAACAAAGATGTTCAAGGATAGCACAACATTCACATGGGTCACAGAATGTAGCTTATAGACTGGACAAGTGTACAAGAATCGAGAATTGTGTTATTAAAGGTTACCATCATTACAAAATTAGACTACCTGTAGCTACTCCTCCTACACAGTTGTTTGTTGATCGTGAATAAACATTAGTGACGTTAATGCGTGTCTGGTGTGGGTACCACCTTTATCTGCTTTTGGAGAAGCTATACATGAAATGACAACTGAGTTTGACAAACTAGTCATTTGACACTAATGACAGGTGAATTTCATAGTTCACCTGTCAATGGAAAAAATTACCTGTCAACATTATGACTTTTAATAGTGTCTACAAAATATTTTACCTGTCATCTGCAATTTTTACTGGTCTTTGACAGGTGTCAAATAAGAATCCCACGTTTACACGGCACTTGAAAGACGAAAACGGCATGTTATTAGCTCGATTCATAAACTCATATGATCGTTAATTGTACCTATATGAGCATGTTTGAAATGACTATGGTAACTGCCATTGTTCTAAATTAATAAATATTTTAAATAAATAACGAGTGTCTGTTGTTATTTATCCTCACCTGGTTTTAATTCCGATGGTATCACAAAATCATTATGTTAAACAATTTTCGGTTTACTTCTGATTCCTCAAAACTAGCATGGCGTCGAGCGCTTCGTCAGCCTGAGTGATGTAATTTTGTTACATTTTATTTTTAGTCTGTTTCACTGATCAAATTGCATGTTTTGTGTATAGTTTAAATTAATCATGTGACCGTTTACATTGAAAAGAATTGACAATTTGCATTGCTTGTGTTAATCCTATACCTACACACCATACTGTACGATATGGAACAGCGCCATTCCCTGCCCGTTAAACGCCGCAGCACTCCTGAGTCGTCGCCACCTGTACTAGGGAGATGCTTTTCTTCTCCAGACTCTGTTGGGTATTTCATGTCAGAACAGCGGTGCCCAAGCCCAGTTCATTCTGACACTGGGAGTCTGACACCACGGTGTGATTATTGTGGCATGGACTTGTATAACCATCCGTGACAGTGTTATAAATAATGTTAATATACTGGGCTAGTTGTTATGTCACTTTTTATTGATTTATCGATTGATTGGAAACAAGGAATTCATGTGCGTAAATGTTTATAAACATGTATGAGCCGCGTCATGCGAAATGCGGCCTTAAGGCTATTGTGACCAGTGTAGTCCCAGAGTTCGCTTGAAGGCTCTAGAAGGCTTCACTGACTGAAAAGCGCTACTGGTCGCATTGGCTTTAAAGTTATTTTATAGGAATGGATACGAGTTACCCAATCAATGAGCAGGTTGTATTCTCATTAAAAGGGATAACAAATTTGTCGTGGCACAGATCAATACTGTGTATAATAAATATATCAGACTAGTGAACAAGATCGCCATTCTAAAAAGAAAGAACCGCAAACATGAACTAGCAAAACTAATGGAAACTGAATTTGTCCCCGAAGCAATGACAAACTTTGAGAGAAGTCAACTTCCTGTCCGATCTTTTTATATTTCTTTTTTAATAAAACACCAAGATTTGAAAAGATTTAAACCACGAGGTATGTCCCTAGTAAGAGCCAAAGCAGTTAGTCCCGAAGTGGTTGACAACTACTTCACAGAACATGAACGTGTAAGCCCCACAGAATATTTAACATAGATGAGACAGGCATATCACCTGAGCACGCCCACCAAATATAGTTGGTCCAAGAGGTTCAACTATGCCCGCCATCACGTCCAAAGTTCGGCAATGCAACCGTTATTGCGTGCTGCAGTGCCACGGGCCAAGCTGTACTACCCTATTTTGTGTTCAAGGGTAAGCGCATGATTGACGATTTGCTTCAAGGAGCATTACCAGGCACAGGGTCTTGTATGTCGGAATCTGGTTGGCCAAATAGTTCCATATTTAGTGAATACATTACATCACATCTCGCTCATCATATTCCAGGCGGAATCGGAGTTGAACCAACATTAATTCTGTATGATGGACCATTGTCACATTTTGGTGCTTCTTTATTTAAATGGGCACTTGAGAAGATCATTTTAATGGTCTTACCTGCACATAGCTCCCATTTGTTACAGCCGTTAGACATTGGTGTATTTAGGCCTTTAAAGGCAGCTTACAACCGCGTAGCCTATGCCAAGAATTCATGCGCGATAACGTAGGCAGACAAGTCAACATATGACATATGTTCTCTTGTGTGCAAGGCCTATGTAAAAGCACTAACCCCTTCAAATATCGTGTCCTCTTTTCGAAAATCTGGCATTGTCCCGTTCAACAGAAAGGTAATTGCAACCGACATGCAATCACAACCGGTAAATTGTCGACACAAGAACCATGTGCTCCAGTTGATCATTCAACAGAAACGCCTTTTATCAACTCTCCACCCGCCAAAACGGTTGTACACTTCCTCGTAAAACGGGTTCCAGTATTCACACCATAGTTGAAAAAAAAAGTAAGACAATCCTCCCAAATTGTTACATCTGGGAAGGAAATTACAAATAAAGCGCTTGCAGAGAAACTCATTCAGTCGAAAACAGTGAAGTTTGTAGTCCCACTGAAGAGCAGTTCTCTGTCCCAATAAAACAATTGACCCCCACCACTGTCCAGCAAACACAGCTATCCGATCCTAAACCAGGACATATTTGTCGGATTCTGAATAAAAAATGTCAGAACACATCGAAGAGAATGAAAAATGCTGCGTATGCAAACAGTTTTATGTGGATCAGAGCAAAAACAAGTTACATTACGTTTACACAGTGGGGAGAGTGTGACTTTTGTGGTTGACTGTCCTGTCCTCCTTGAATGCTACTTTCCCTGTCCGATCTTTTTATATTTATTTGGGGTATGCGGGCACTGGGTGCATTTGAAGTATTGCACACCAGTGAGAGCACGACAAGTTCTAAAAGTATGCTTTAAAATGAAATTATACTGTGACATTTACATTCTGTAATGTTTGACGAACGGGTGTGTAAATTTATGAGTGGTCTTTAGCAATAATTCAGTCGTAATAGAACTTTTGAAACGAACCCACGAAAACATGAGGCCATTCCTGTTTCTAAAAATAGCCGACATGTATACCCCACAATAACTCAACAATCGTGTGTAAAACAATGAGAAAAATCATGTTGTATGGGTTAATGACATATGTTTCTTCAATATTAATGTCGTTTGTAAAATACTGTACGTAGTGCTAGTTATGTTTTTACGGCAATTTCGGCTTAATACCCCGAAAATACGGGCCACCATCATACTTGTTCTACCCAGGAAAACTGGGTGGTCTGCCTCCACCAAAAAAAATCGAATGTCATATATAACCATACATGTGTTGAAAATGACGTAAAACACCATACAAACAAACAAACAAATACAGCAATATTGAAAAAATAAAAGAAAACAATGTTGTCCGAAGACGCAAACATGCCGCGACCGTTTTTTCTAACCAGACACTTTATTCCCAGTTGTTACCATCAGTTCTTCCTACCAAACATTTTGAAACAAGGTGGACGCTTCGTTTTGGTCAAATCCTTGACACTTGACATGCTATACATATTCATTAAATATTCACCTTTGTATCACGACATGCTAGAAGTACACAACAGCACAGAAAAACAAGTGTACAACTGCGACAAAGGCTATCACAACCGGACTTCGACCTAGAATGTTATATGGACCGTTCGAAGTATCAATCAAACCGAGACTGCAATATTTCGTATGTGTCGTGCTCGGCCGTTTCCAAAGGTCCATTATCATACTCTTTTTTCTATGGTGACGTGATTTACAAACTTAGTAAGATCCTTGGTCATGATCACTTTCATACTATCTTTGTTAAACTTGTTAAAAGGTTTATCAAAAGAGGTTATGACCCTATCATTTTGCAACGCACTGCATGCTTGGTGGTGGACCCATTTACAGTTCGCCACTAGGCTTTCCTCTTTAATTGTGCGATGACCGGACAGCCTGTGGACCCTATGATGACGTCTACCTAAAGCCCAAAAGGTCTCACACCTCTATTATCTCCCCTGAAAGCTCACGGACCTAGAGACAAAAGGAAAACAGAAAATAATTCATTTTTTCTCAATTTTAGGCAATTTTTATTTTGAAAAATAGTTTTTTCTTTGCTTAAGCATACATCTGCAGTGTAAAAGACAGATGATACAGAAAATCCCATATTGATATGAGGTTTCATTCAAATTTCAGAATTGTTTGACCGAAGTACCGCATATTCAGCTAGATAGTGTATGAATTTTGTATTTTCCATAGGGTTCACAAAACATGAGCGAGAAAAAAAACCAACCTGGCTAACTTATGTATTTTATTGTTTTAAATTACTGGTCTTGGCTATACTGAAGATATTAAACCAACAACAATGTCTGCTGCCCTGCTTTGAAGCTCAGATGTAGGAAAAGGCTGTACAGTAACCCTATGGGGAAATTAATTGAGGTGTGAGACCAAAAGGACGGTGACATTTCATGTTTATCTACAGGACTCACACCACTATTATCTCCCTTGAATACTCGTGCCCTAAAAAAAAACAAGTTCGACTTTTCTACATTTTACAAGATACATTGATTTATCTTTACAGGTTCTAAATCTACAGCATTTTAGGAAGAGATCACACAAAAATGCATTTCTAGCTAATTCTGCCTCATTTTACACATCATGGGTCTAATCACCACGGGGTTGTATTTTTGTCTAAATTTTGATAGGTGTGACATGCATGAAATTAAAAAAAGTTCGATCTGATAAATATTTGTTAAATGTGTTTTAAATTGCAGATATTGGATCAATGAAGAATTTAAGCATAACTACATGTTGTAAAATCTGTTTATCTCTATGCAACGAACAAAACATTACAATGGGACCCTATGGAAAATTAATTGTGGTGTGAGAGGTTAAGTAAGAGCTTCAGAATGCGTATCTTTTATTCGTTATTCTTAAGGCATTGCGCTTTAAAGCTGCAGAATGGCATTTTCATCCATCATCTCTAAGGTATTGCGCTTAAGAGCTGCAGCACGGGTTTCTTTCATCATTTAATGCTAAGGCATTGCGCCTTAGAGCTGCAGAACAGGTATCTATCATCTCTAATGCCTTGCAATTTAGAGCTTCAGAATGGGAATTTTCATCATTCATCTCTAAGCCCTTGCGCTTTAGAGCTGCACCTCTAAGCATTGTTCGTGTATCTGTGAACGTTTCAGACATGTTAGGACACAGTTAACACGGTTATTCAGAAATCCCGTCAGTGTGTATTTATAGTTACTTCAAGCTATCTTCATATTGCAGGAATTAGCTAAAATTTTACTTGATACCATGTTTAATTAAAAATTAACTATATTTTCAAAACCAATACAAGTATAAGCATAACTTTAGCTTCATTTTACAGCTATTGGCTTGTAAAACAAACACATATATCAATGAAGACAGACTACTTTGAAAAAAATGTCAAAATTAAAGCGAGAGACTGATACTTTTCCTGGAAAAATCTAAATTTTGACGGGTAACCCTTAGTTTGATTTTATTATTTTCATCATTTTTCTCAATAATTATTTCTTAAAGATCATTTTTATGCTATATTCAGATGTAGAGATGCCTTTTCATGTATATTTGAAAGTCTCAGACATAGCTGAGCACAATTGACAGACATAGCTGAGCACAAATGACCAGGAAAATGCAAAATTCTTATCACTACTGTAGATTTTCAAAATATTAAATAAAGGTACTCGGCCTGAATTTCGACCAATACCCTAGGTCACTAAAACTTGAATAATTTAAAAACCAATAAACATGGAATCAAAATTTTAGCACTTTTCAGCATGTAATTGATTTATATACATTTTCAATTATTATTGATGTGATCATTAGAAAAAAAATCACCTTATGGACTCACACCGCTATTATCTCCCTTGAATACTCGTGCCCTGCAGATGAAGGAGGTAGATAATAAAAAAACAAGTTCGCTTTTCTATATTTTACAGGATACATTGATTTATCTTTACACGTTCTAAATCTACAGCATTTTAGGAATAGATCACAGAAAAATGCATGTTGATATAAGATTTTTAGCTAATTCTG